>MCJB01004747.1:102995-119562 GCA_002018475.1 Nicotiana obtusifolia
AAAGAAAAAATAAGAAAACTAAGCTAAACTACTCTAAGATTTATTTTGTCCCCCAGCAAACGCCTTAGTTAATGTCATGGCGTGACAATTACAACATCACCATAGGTTTCCTCCCACGAAGTGCCTAATTTAATATTGTGGCACAATATAGTCTCTCACCTAGTCATTGGCGAGTATCACCTTCTACTTTGGACGATCAAAATCACCTCCATAGAAGTGCGTTACTCTTTGTCTGTTCACTAAGAATGTTCTCTCGCTATCTAAGAATCACAACTCAATTGCACCATGTAGAGTGACTCTCACTACCTTAAATGGGCACAAAAATCTCGATTTGAGCTTCCCCGAAAAGAGTCTCAACCTCGAATTGAACAAGAGAACCAATTGACCCGGTTCATACGCAAGATTGTGAATATGCTTATCGTGCCAACACTTGGCATTTTCTTTATGCAACTTGGCATTTACATAGCGTATCCTCTATAAATTCAGCCATCCCCAAGGCTGGTTCATTTACTTCCACCATAGAAATCATGCCAAGGTCCTCGTACGATGAGGCAATTGAATGTCTTAGTACACATTGAAGACTACTTCTTCATTGTCCACCCTAATGATCATCTTACCTACTTGAACTTTGATAATTGCATCTCTAGTGGCCAAAAGAGGTCATCCCAAGATGATGGGAACTTGCTCATCAGCCATATAGTCCGAGATGATAAAGTCTGCTGCGAAGATATACATTCTGATCTGTAACAACACCATCCTCAATTACCCCCTTAGGACAAACATAAGATCTATCAGCAAATTGTAGCATCACCATGGTGGGTCGCGGAGCACTTAAGCTTAATTTCTTGAATACTAATAATGACATCAAATATATACTTGCACCTATATTACACAGAGCTCTACCCACATCAATCTCACCAATCTTCACCGGGATGGTAAAACTACCCGGATCCTTAAGCTTTCGGAAAAGCTTGTGTTGAATCCCGGAAGCGCACTCCTCATTAAGCGCGACGGTTTCAAACTCAGTTAACCTCCTTTTATTTTCCACTATATCCTTGATGTATTAAACATATTTTGGGACATCATGGAACATGTCAGCCAAAGGGTTGTTCAAATGTATCTGCTTCAGCATATCTAGGAATTTGTGAAACATGTGGTCATCGTTCTTCTTTCTCAGTCTTTGAGGAAAATGGGGTGGTACCCTTTCTATTACACGCTCAGATTCGGTTATGTTTTTCTCCTCCACCTCTACGGGTTTTGGCACTCTTTCCTCTTTGATTCTAGATGTATCCTTTGCCTCCCATCCTTACAGGTTGTGAAAGTTCAACAATTTCTTCTTGATTTTCAATTTTGTTTACCTATGTTTTCGCCTTTGCTGTTTCTTTGGCTTCCTTTGTTGCTTTCATTGTTTTTTGAAAGAGTGTCTCAGGTTCATTCTCAAAGGGTTCGAGTTTATCTTTACCCTCATCCTTCTTCCTTGACATTCACTTTGCAAGTACCTGAAATCAAAAAAATTAACTCAATTAAACAATCAATTCCTAAGTCCCCGGCAACGACGCCAAAATAATGTTGGTTTCCCAAGTACATGAAAGTATGTGCGGCCATCAATTAATACAGCGACTCGAAAGTCAGATGTCGAACCTAGAAAGACTTGTAATAATTATGAACAAAGCTAACAAAAATCTATTTTATCCAATATAATCAAAAGTGTTGGTTTTTTCTATTAATCTACTGTTGCAAAAATTAAACAAGCAATCAACTAAATTAACAAGAACTCAAAAATTTGTTGTTGGATTTTTATCAAAGTGTGAAGATTCCATGGTTGTGGTCGGTTTAACAATCCTATTGAGTTTGTAATTATACCTTGTTAATCTGAATTATCTGCGGTTGCTGCTTGACCGGATTGTTTATATAAATACCATAGTCAACAACACTATATGTCTATCCAAAATACATCAATCCTATATTCCTATGGTGTTGAATCAAGAAAATACGACATTCAACTAAGCAAGACCATTAGGTATATTTCTATTGTAACCGTGAAATCCTTCCCCGAGCCACGGGTTCAGAAACAAGCTTTCTTTAATTCTACTCTGATCAAAACGTGTCTTTTCCAAGCATAGCATAGATAGTAGGGTGAATTGGTGGCTACAACAATTCACAAGTGAAAACTAGAACCTAAGGTAATAACCACGAGATGATAATTCAAATTAACGAAAATGTAATTAATAAACGTCAATAATCATGTCAACCACAACCCTAGGAACTAGAATGCTTAGCCACTCATGTTTGTAGTAATAGTTATTCAAGTATTTTGCATAAGCATGTTACAAAGAAAGGATGAAGGGATGAAGAACTCGATGATTTTCCCCTCCAAAGTTATTCCACATAGTGTTTTTGCTTCCAAATAGTGTCCACCCCTCACTAATCACGTTTAGGAAGCATTTATGGCTAGGGTCGGGGTCTAAAATTTCGAAACCGAGTAGGTAACATATTAATTTGTTGACTGGGGGTACAGGGCGCCTAATCTCGCGGGACCAGTTTTGGGGCATGCCTGGAGGCATGGAGGCGAGGCCTAGCGCGAGCAAGATATGGCCATAAGCCAGCCGTCGCCTCGCTTAGCGCCTAGTTTGCCTTATTTGCGTTTTTGTGCTCCTTTCTTCTATTTTCGTCACCCTTTTGTGCAACCTTCACTCGTCTTTATATTTTAATGATCCTAAACATAAAAAATGTAATTAAGCTCAAACGCCGCACATATTAACATCAAAACACCAAAATTTAAGGTAGCAATGCAGTAAAGATATAGAATTATAGCCAAAGTATCAAGCATATACCAAGTGCTTGCACTCGTAGGGCCTAAAGCAACATGGGTTATGTCCTGACTCCGGAGGGGCTGATCCTAACCTAAGCGCAGAACGAATCAAATATGAACGATCATCATAACTCTACCCAAATGGCCTAGCACATGTGTCACCTCAATATCAATACCACATAGCCCAATAGGGGACTTGGCGCACATATCACCTCACTATAAATATTATCACTGCTCTATGGCCCCAGTTCGGTCATTAATTCACTCAATCCCAATATGCCAACATCTGACAGTATTAGAAATTAATATACGCACATATTGTAAGAACAGGGCAGAAATCCACTCAAACCCGTGTCACACAAGTAAGGACACCAGCAGGATGTGAGATAATATGTAAAAAGTATACAGATATGGTGATATAACACGCAGATATAATATCATGACTGAAAATATAACTATAATCAAGGCAAGCAGCTCAACGTAGCAAAAATGTCCCTATCATATCTCAAGCGGATAAGCACATAGCCTATACATGATTTCTAGCATGAATAATAGTTCAAGTAATCATACAAGTAGAGAAAACATGGCAACGTGAAGGCATGTCAACAAAACAAGGCACATAATAGACTAAAGTGTACCCAAAGCATGAATGACTACAGTGTACGCATATAACGTGCGTCACCTCAAACGTATAGCAAGTATCGTAGTCTATTAGGGAGAAAACCCTCAAGCCAAGCCTACACAAGATACCTACCTCAAAGCGCAAGAACCAATACTCCAAAAAGCTCTTGCCCCTCAAATCGGCATTTGAACGGGTCAAATCTAGCGAAAAACAAACTCAATAATATCAAACAAGGCTATAGGATTCGATTCCAAACAATAAAGCTCCAATCATTATCAAATTGCACAAATTCAACCAAAAAGTCAATCGGGCCCACTTTTTGGAACCCGACAAAAGTCTTAAAACGCTACTACCCATTTGAATACGAGTTCAAATATATAAGTTTTATCCAAATCTAACTCGAAATCATGGTGAAATCTTTATTTTTCACTCTCCAAAAATAATAGTCAAAATTCTAAATTTTCTCTTTCAAATCTCATAACCTATGTGTAATAATCCATGGGGAAATAAGTTATAATATCAATATCATGTAAAAAATACTTATTCTATTGCCTTGTGTGAGAATCCTCTTCAAAACTCATCCTTCTCAATGTTTAGGGCTCAAAATATGAAATAATAGGTCTAAATCCCAAAATTAGAACTTCTTATAGTCTGCTCAGCGATACCCTTTGTCAGCGCGACCCATGCCTCACGTTCGTGAAGCACGAACCAGCTCCTATCTCAAAAGACTCATCGCGAACGCGAACGATTACTCTCGAATGTGATGCACTGCTAACCCAAGCCTATGCGAACACGACTTGTTCATTCGAACACATTGACAAACCCCAACCGGCTACCAGCCAACCTCTCCTCTTACGCGAATGCGAGCCCTTCATCTACAAACGCGAAGACCGCGAAGAACAAAAACACAACTGTTCAAATAAGCCTTTGATATTGTGAGACCTTCTCAAAGATCGCGTAGCACATCAGGCATCAACAGTTATCATCAATTCAACCAAGCTTTGGGTAGTCCGAAACTGACCCGAGCCACCCGGGATCTTGTCAAATCATACCAACAAGCCTATAAACACTATTCAGACCTACCCAAAACCTTCAAAAACACAAAAGATCATCTCATCTATGAATCGACGATCAAACCAGCAATTAACTTATCTTTAGTTCATAAAATTCTAAACGTTTAACCAAACATCTGATTCCTACCAAACCAACTCGGAATGAAACAAGACTTTACACACAAGTCCCAAATGAAATAACGAACATATTCCAAGTTCTAAAACAACAATCCAAACCTGATATTATCAAAGTGAACTTCCAGTCAAACTTATAAACCTTCCAATCCTTCAATTTTCCAACTTTTAGAGCCAAAATATCCTAGGAACCTCCAAATCAGAATTTGGACATACGCTTAAGTCCAAAATAACCATTCGAACCAACTAGAACCATCAAAATCAATCCGATGTCATTTTTTCAAAAGTCAAATCTCGGTCAACTTTTATAACCTAGGCATCCATCAACAGAACTAAGTGTTCCAATTCACTCGAAAACCTTCCCAAAACCAAACCAACTATCTCTTCAAGTCACAAAATAAAAAACAAGCATACGGGAAGCATCAAATAGGGAACGGGGCTTAAATACACAAAATGACAGGCCGGTTCGTTACACTACTTGATGAAATAAAGGGAAAAAAGAGATAAAATAAGATCTCAATTTTTTAGAAATCTTGATCTCTCCTTTGGGCCAACCTGGGTCTGGTTTGTGCTCATGGTGGTTGATGTGTAGAGATGGAGGATGAAATAGGTTTCATGTATTGTTCATTATTTTAATTAAATTGCTTTTATTTTTCTGGATGGTTGTTCTAGTTCGTTCATTATAGCTAATTGAAGTGTGGCCTTATATGGAAAAGCCAATCTTAACGTTGAATGTGAAATTTGTATGGGGTAAAATTGATGAATGACAGGTGGCACCAAAGACAGGTAAAGTGTGAGTCGGCAAATAGATGGTACCGGTTACGAGCATATAAACGGTGTTTTGTGGGTTCCGAAGACATTGGAACCGGAGATGAAAGTTTGAAAGTGAGGTATCAGTTGAAGAAGGTACCATTCAAAGAGCGACAGTTACAGTGAATCTTTGCATTTATAATCAATAGTTATGCACCTATCAAGAGGGGTCTTTATTCATATTAAATAAGAGCTTGACTTGGAGATCTTGTCTCACTGAATTTAGCTTTAAATAAAGGAATTTGTACTCATTGTAGAGAGGGTATTATTGCATAAGAAAGGATTAACTTACTCTTACCTTCTATTAACATCTTTTTGCTGAATACTTTGTTCTTATTCTTGCTTCCGAAAAAATCTCACTTCACAGCCAGGCTAATAATCTTAAAATGTTCTTAGTTAATTTATTTATGTTCTTAGTTATTTTATATTATTGGATCAGTTTGATTCATTTGTCTATTAACCACGTTATAAATTTAATTGTATCGTTTTATGGGTAAAAAGTTTGGCGCCCACCATGGGGTACAGACAATTGTGGTGTTACTTTGATCCATTCATCTGTTACTAATGTATTTTAACGCTTTTCTTTAGTAAAGTAAAAACAGATGTGGCAAATAATGATGTTAACAACTCATTCAATGTTGGGACAAACAACAAGCATGAAGATATTTTCAATGATGGAGCTCAACGTGATGATTCAACCAGTGAAACTCGCAACGACGGAGATGAGAAAACTCCGGTTCGGGAAGAAAAAAATTCATGGCATGTGAGGAGTCCTACCCATGATGATATAGATGATGAACCTGTTGTCAAAACGGTGAAAGTTTTAAGAGCGTAGAAAATGGAAATCATGAATTATCTCTAAAGACAGGACCAGATAATGACTTAGCTCTAGCAAACACATTTGGTTGCCTCTAATAATTCCAATGGAAGAGTTCGAGCCCCTCCCAGCGTAAAACAACACCAAGAACCGGCAACATCGCTCCAAGGGAGGAGTTTGGATTTAATGTTAACCAAGCAAGTGGTGCAAGCAGTGGATCCGGGAATGATAATAACACAAAGGATCTTTTCAAAGTCAACCTCATGAGGTTCACAAAGGAAATTAATTATCAGATGGATCAAAATGCCAAAGAATTCCACACACGGATAGATTACATCCGAGGGCACCTTCGATATTGAAGGGCGTGGATTCAAAGAAGTATACTCAACTACCGTTCAAACCATGTGCAACCCAAAGTTGATTCAAAGAAGAATCAAGATGCCTGATACTCCGAAGTATGATGAAACTTTGGATCCATAGTAGTAAATCACAACTTACACTATGGTTGTAAAGGGAAATGATTTGGCTCTGCACGAGATCGAATCTGTTTTGCTAAAGAAATTTGGCAAAACCTTAACAAAGGGAGGTTTGACGCGGTATTCACTTTTACCTAAACATTCAATTGTTTCTTTTAAAATTCATGAAGCTCCTTTTATCAAGGCTCATATCGGGGCAAGGAATGTCCAAGCCAAGAAGGCGGGTATAATCAGGATCGCTGAAGGAGAATCTGAATTGCTTCGAGAGTTCGTGATCCGGTTCCAAAAGGAGAGGATGTTGTTGCCATTAGTACCAGATGAATGTGCCACGGAGGAATTCACCAAAGTCATCAATCCTTTAATCTGATTCCTCGAGAAAGTTGAAGGAGAGCACGTTAGAATTTCAAGAAAACACATGGGCAGATGTCCATAATTGTTATGAATCGAAAACTAGAATTGAAGATGATCAGTTGAGTTCTTCGGTGTCATCCACGGGTCGTAACTGTGATCGAAATCAGTAAAATTTCAAAAATGATTCTGATGCAGACTGGAGGTCATCCATGAGTTATTTCCAACCTTATTTATCAAATGAATGATCTGACAGGCATGAAGCTAATGGCTTTTAGTCATCGGAATGATTTGGACGGATAGAAGGATGGATCGTGGTCGGAGTAGTAGGACTTTGTAGGATAAATAACCATCGGGGCCGCGGGATTTAGGATATCCCTAGTTATCGGATTACAATTTCAACGTCAGTTTGGTAGAGTTGGTTTAATCTATGAGAAATATCAAGGAGGCAAGGTTTCCGAAACTAATTAGATCAGATCCCAGTCAAAGGGATCCTAGTTTGTGGTGTGAATTCCAAGGAACACATGGCCACAGGATTGGGGACTACCAAACCTATGTGCAGAGGTGGCGATGTTGTTGAAAAATAGTTACCTTAGAGAATTTCAGAGTGACCGGGCTAAGAACAATTACAGAAGGAATTGAGATGCTACGGAACCTGCGAAACTAGCTGCAGGGTCACCCCATTTAACAATAAACATGATCTTTGGTGGAGATGAAATAAATGGGGTGACGCTTTTGGTAGTGAAGAAGATGAAGATATTGGTAACTCACGACAAGAGAATCTCAAAAGCATCAGAAGATGATACGATCATTTTCATGGAGGAAGATGCGGACGGCCTTATTTTACCACGTAATGATGCTCTAGTAATATCTTTAATCAGTGTACATTTTACTTATAATCGTGTTTTGGTTGATCCGGGTAGATCAGCCAATATCATTCAATTGTGGGTCTTGGAACAAGCAAAGTTAACCGAAAACATAGTTCTGGCAATAAAACATCGGGTTGGATTCAACTTAACAAGCGTAACGACTCGAGGGGAGTTCGTACTTCCTAAACATGCTGAAGGGTTAATGAAAACCACTTTGTTTGAGAAGTGTATAGTGATATGGGCTACAAGGTAGTCCTTGGTAGACGTGGATTCATAGAATGAAGGATGTGCCATCAACTTACCATCAATTGCTAAAGTTCCCTACACTGGATAGGACCAAACAAATTAGATGCGATCAAATTGCTGCGAGAGAAATGACTGCAGTCACCTTATCCAGCAGCAAGGCGGAGGGTACCAGCAAATAACAACTATAGGAACCAATGTTTTACTTCTCTTCTGATCTCGGTTGAAGGTGATGGAGAGGAGGAGACAATGGATTTTTATCAGGTGCCTATATCCTTCCAGGTACCGGAAGAAACGGATGCAACAAGGTCAACAGCAGAGGAACTTGAACAAATTTATTTGCTTACAGAATTCACGGATAAAAAGGTTTACTTGGGAACCAAACTCAGGCTTAGAATTATTGAATTTTTAAAAGCAACTTTAATTGTTTTGCATGGTCTCATTCAGAAATGATAGGTATTCCACTGGAAGTGGCTATCCATAAGTTAAGTTTGGATCCTAATTACCCTCCAGTAAAGCAAAATAAGTGTCCGATAATTGAGGTCAGAAATACGTTTGTAAATGAAGAAGTAACCAGGTTGTTAAACATAGGTTCTATACATGAAGTACGTTATCCTGATTTGTTAGCTAACTTAGCAGTTGTACCTAAAAAGAATAATATGTTTAGAATGTGTATAGACTATAAAGATCTAAATAAGGCTTTCCCTAAGGATTCCTTTCCATTTCCAAACATTGACCAAATGATTGATGCTACAACTAGGCATTACTTGATGAGTTTTCTTGAAGCATACTTTGGTACAATCAAATTAAGATGCACCCAGAGGATCAAGAAAAAAGCTCATTCATCACAAACTTTGGCATATGTTGGTATTTGTGATACCTTTTGGGCTTAAAAATGCTGGAGCCACTTATTAGAGGCTCGTTAATAGGATATTCGAACGGTAAATTGGAAAAACTATGGAAGTATACGTTGACAAGATGTTGGTTAAGTCTCTTAATGCAGGGGATAATTTGATTCATCTTGATGAAACATTCGACATCTTGAGGAAACACAACATGAATCTCTTATCCGGAGAAGTGCGTTTTTGGAGTTGGGTATGGGAAGTTTCTTGGCTCCTTGGTCTCTTAATGAGGAATTGAAGTAAATCCTGACAAGATCAAGGAAATGGAAGATATCCCAGATAAAATTAAAAGTTTAAAGGAGGAGCAAAGTTTAACTGGCAAGTAGGAGGCTTTGAGCAGATTCATATCGAGATCTTTGGAGAAATGCCATCATTTCTTTTCGCAATTGAAGAAAAAAATGGCTTTTTGTGGACATCAGAGTGCCAGCAAGTGTTGAAAGACATTAAGAGGTATTTGTACAGTCCTCCCTTAATGTCCAAACCAAATGAGGGGGAACAATTGTAGATTTATTTAGTAGTGTCGAAAGATGCGGTAAGTGCGGTTCTAGTTCGGGAGAAAGAAGGTGCTCAATTTTCTATATATTATGTTAGTAAGATACTTTCAGGTATGGAAAGACGATACCCGCAGCTGAAATAGTTGGCTCTAGCTCTCGTAGTTGCCTCTTGAAGCTTAGACCCTATTTTTAATGCCACCCAATAGTTGTTGTGATGACCTTTTCCCTGAGGAACGTCCTTCATAAACTTGAATTATCGTGACGATTGCCTAAATGGGCGATTGAAATTATTGAATTTGATATAGAACATAAACCTCAAGCTGCTATTAACTCATAAGTTCTGGCCAACTTTGTGGGTGATTTTAGCCCGGGATTTGATGCCTTTAGCTACTAAAGAAGCAGTTATGGTATCGGGAACTGTCTTCGATGTATGGACCTTGTTTATGGATGGAGCCTCCAACGTAAAAGGTTAAGATCTTGGGATAGTACTAACACTCATTCAGGAGAAACCCTAAGATTGGTTATTAGAACAGTTCCATTAGCTAATAACAAAGTCGAGTATAAAGCTTTGGTTGCAGGACTTGAATTGGCCAGGGGACTAGGTCCCGAGGATATTGAAGTAAAATGTGAGTCTCAGTTGGTAGTAAATCAGATATATGAAATCTTTGATACCAAATAAAGCGCATGCAGCAATACTTGAGTAAAGTTCAAATTTCACTTTCCTAGTTGAGGGAGTGGTTGGTGATTCATATCCCAAAGGAAGAATATGTGGATACGGACGCGTTGGCCAACTTAGGATCGTACACAAAAATGAAGGAGCTGATTCCGATGCAGTTGTTCTGCTGTTGCATTCAGTCCTGGACGTGGATGGGTATTGCGAAGTTAACTCAACCAACCTAATCTGAGATTGGAGAAACGAGTTTATATAATATTTAAGGCATGGAAAATTGCCTGAAGATTCAAAAGCCGCCCGGGCATTACGAACAAAAGATGCTTGGTATTGTCTTGTTGATGGACAATTATATCGAAGGTCTTTCCAAGGAGTGTTGGCTCGATGTTTAAGAACATCAGATGCTGATTATGTGATAAGAGATTTTCACGAAGGGGTTTGTGGAAATCACTGTGGTGCAGACTCAATGGTGCTCAAACCGATGAGGGTCGGTGATTATTAGACCTGGACGGAACAAGACGCAAAGGCGTTTGTACAAACATTTGATAAGTGTCAGCGTCATGCTCAATTAGTGCATCAGCCGACGGAGCTTCTACATTCGGTGGTATCATTGTGGCCATTCATGAACTGGGGGATGGCTATAGTCGGTCCTTTACCTCAAGGGCTCGGGCAGGTATAATTTCTTTTAGTTTGATTATTTCACTAAGTGGGTTGAAGCAGGTGCTTTTAAGAAGATTGGAGAGCGAGAAGTGATTGTTTTCATTTGGGATCATATCATTTACCGGTTTGAAGAACCAAAAGAAATTACTTGTGAGAATGGTCCAGAATTTATACGTTCCAAAGTTACTAAATTTCTAGAAGGATTGAAGATAAAATGGATCACATCCTCCTCATATCATCCAAGTGCTAACGGTCAAGCAGATTCAACCAACAATGTGATAATTCAAAACCTCAAAAAGAAATTAGAGGATGATAAAGACAGTTGACCTGAAGAGTTGTCAGGAGTGTTGTAGGCATAACGAACGATGGCAAAGTCGAGCACAGGAGACACACCCTTTTCCCTTGTATGCGGTGCTGAAGCTTTGATTCTGGTGGAGATGGGAAACCGGCCATAAGGTATTCTTGAGCAAACGAGCAGGAAAATAATGAAGAAACGTTGATTAAGTTTGACTTGAAGAAGCGTCAGAACTTACCGTGTGTAATGATGGTGTCACAAAATCAAATGATGGAACGTTACTATAATCGCAGAGCAAATCTTCGTTATTTCACAATTAGAGATTTGGTTTTGCGGAAGGTAACTCATAATACCTAGGAAGTGAATGTTTGAAAGTTGGGATCAACCTGGAAAGGACCTTTTCGAATTTCAGCTATAACCAGTAAAGGGTCATATCTACTGGAAAACCATGATGGATTAAAGTTACCAAGCAATTACAACGTAACTCACCTAAAAAAGTACTATTGTTAAAGATCCTTGATGATACTAAAAGTATGTGCTATACACTTTTTTCCTTCGTCCAATTTTTGTCCCAATTGGGTTTTTCTAGCAAGGTTTTTAATGAAGAAGCAACATAATGCATACTCGAAGATAGATCGTTGACAACAATAAGAACTCCAGTGTTTGGATTCTCATACCTTGTATCCGAACACTGGGGGGAACTATTGTATATCATAGCACTAAAAGTGTCAATAGTACCAAGGACTGTTAGAACCAGAAGCTTTATCGTCAACTTAAAAGTTAAAGGTTCGATTGTTTTGAAATCGCTTCAGGACTGGGGACTAGATGATCAGTCCCGTGGAAATAAGAAGTACTAGTTAACCACATATTTTAGCAGCTTTATTTACTTAAGGGAATGTAGAATGTTTTGTTTATGTAAATGTACTTTTGGAAATGGAATGAATAAATTAAATTGCTAGTGTTTTTATCTTATTTCTCATCTTGATATGATGTGGTCTTTTTTAATTTGAATGTTACTTAAAACTTCAAGTGCTCGTGCCGGAATGAACAGGAGACGTCCTCTTCAAGTGCACTGTAAACATAAGGGCTCTCTCTTATGAAACCCACAAAATAAAAGGGTAAAAATTGAGGTAAGAATGCCCGGTATTAAATTTATCAGATATTAAAATTCTCGAACTTTATCTATGAAAAAATACAAAGATGTCTTTTGCATAATAGTTAATTAAATTATGTCTTTTATTTCAAAATATTGATTTCGGCATAATTACAAAAGGGAAAAAAATATAAATGAATTTGTTTTATCAATAGAGCCCAGAGGACGGGAAGTCTCTGCTGCACCTTTTGAAGGTGAAGATTGCTCAGCATCCGCTTTATCCTTGTCTTTTTCTTCTTTTTCTTAAGCCTTTTCCTCGGTTTTTGAGGACTTAGAGCATGTGCTCGAGGAGCTTGAAGTAGTGGGCCAGGCAGGAATGTTCTGGAAGGCGGTTGTCTCCAAGTCAAGGGCTTCAAAAATGCAGTCATCTACATTCGTAATGCCTTCTTTGGCATCCTCCAGAGTTTTCCTCCTCATGTGATAAACTGCATGAGATTTACCAAGCTGGAAAGAATCCTCTTGGTCCCGAATTTCGGTTTGGAGCCTTTGGAAATTGGACTGTAACCGATCATTTTCAACCCTCAAGATATCGTAGCTTTGATAAAGGTCAGTATTAGTCTTCGTATGTTCGCGATTTTGCTCCATGACCTTTTTAAGTCTTTATTCGATTCTTGCCCTATTCTCCTCGGGTTTGGAACTCAAGTTTGCTTCCAGATTTTTGATTAGTTCCATGAAAGAGGACTCGCGTTCGGCTGCCAAAGTCACAACATCTTGAAGCTTAGCCCACTTAGTCTCCAGCTCAGCAAGCTCAGCATGCAACTAAGTGGCCTCTTGGTTATGGGCCATTATCTCCTACTCAATTGGCTCCAACCGGGCTTCAAGTTCACCCATCTAAGCAAGCGTTGCTCCTAAAGTCAGGAGGTGCTCAGCAAGTTGGTCCCACTCAGTATCAATTTGATCCTCCTCGGCAGCAAGTGTCTCTTTGGCTAGGGTCATCTATTGTAAGCCCTTGAAAGCGAGGAGTTTAGGCTGTAAAGTCAAAGATTAAAGTTATTGAAGATAATGTAAACAAGTGAAAAGGAAAAGGATAAGGAGAAGAATAAGATGATACATGAGCAGCAAAATGGATGTTGTTATTGATCAGACATTCCGCAAAAAGAGCATCCATCTTTCTCCGGTCCTTGTTCAAAGTCAAAGGCTTCAAATACTTGGCCACTCATACCGTCTTGAAAGGAAAATGGCACTTATTCGAAACTGAAAAGGTAACACTGCGTTTACATTGGGTTTTGGATGGGTGCCAAGAAAGAGTTTTCTATGTTCCCTTAATCGGGTGACAGAGGGGAACATACATCTTCCACTTGTTCAACTGGGTTCGGTGGCAAGGCAGGAGCTGATGATGCAGCAGCAGGTGTTGAAGTAGAAGGTGGAGGAGAAGTAGAAGTAGAACCCCTCCAACCGGAGGCGACAACTGGAGCCTTGAAGCTGGACTCAGCATTATCAATCATATCTAACTCTGTAAAGAGTCCATTAAGGTCATCCGATTGAGCTGGGGAAGTTCTTCTTCTTCTTCTTCTTCTTCTTCTCTAAAGAGAAACCGTTTCATCGTCTTCCTCGGTTTCTTCTTCGTCAATGGCCACTGTGGCTTCTCCGACTGGGGTTTCTTCTCATGGAGGCTTCTCTTGAGCCTCATCCTTGGAGGTACGTCTTCTTTTTGGCTTTTTCCCCTTGGGCTGGGGACTCAAGGAAGATGGGCCTTCACCGGAAGCAAGAGCGGCATCACAAGCCCTCTTCTGGTCAAGGGCTTCTTGAATCCATTGCTGAGCCACCATCAGGTCATGTGAGACTTCGACATTGGGGCAGACAGAAGAACCTTTCGGAAGGTCTACATATTGTGGGAAAAGGTCAAAATTTCCAATTAGACCTATTTGAGATTTCCTTCCACTTCCGAAGTCCAGTATGGAAGTGTCTAGAACTTTTTGCACCCATTGGGTTAGGTTCTCAACCACTGGAGGAACCCAATGGGTGGTTGGAATAAGAGAAGGGAAAGTTAGCAAAAAGGGAAATTTCTTTTAACATAGTGAAAGAGGAATATTCGAAAAACTTATAGTTCCTGGATTCGGGGATAGGAGATTATGACGCTGTTAGAATGTCTCCGGGAGCGAAGGCAATGAATCTCTCCATCCAACCATGGTTGTTGTCATCATTAATGCTGGTGACGATGGCATCGTGACAGTGTTTGCGGAGTTTGATCATGCCTCCATGGAAAAACATAGGGGCGTAGAGGTTGATCATATGAGCAAGGGTAAGGGTCCTCGGCCCGAAACCACAAGTACCGAAGACAAGCTATTATTCGCCATATTGACGGTCCTACTTGGGCTAAGCAAACCCGGTAGTTCCGGCAAAACTCCAAGATGATGGCATCAATTTCTTGGCAAGCCTTAAAGTGAAAGGATACGTGTAAACGTACATATACTCTGGTCTACTAAAAGTGATCCTTTCAACTTCATTAGGGGAGAAAACTTCAATGTTGTTCCAGCCATAATCTTCTTTCACAATAAAAATACTAGCAAGGCGAATAAAAGAATGGTATTTACCAACAGCCATGTTTCTATCGTTTTTTAGGTTAGAGGATTCTTGTTGAACATGAATATTCATTTAACAATTAATAGAGAAGGGATGATCGTGTTGGTTGAAGGAGGACCGGCATCGGGTTCCTTGGACTTGTTCTTCTCGAATGGGTCGCCTCCGATATAAGAGCTTGTGTAACTGGGGGAAGATACATTAGGAGACATGGTGATGAAAAGTGAAAATACGAATGTTTTACTAAGAAAGGGGGAGTTGCAGAAAAGCTTTAAGAAAATTCGAAGAAAAAAGGTTTGTAAAAGTGAAAGGTAAAAGTGATGAGAATGGGAGAAGTTTATAGGCGGCATAATGCAATGCCATCATTACCTAGGTAAGTGGTGAAAGTATTTATCGAATCATGGAATAACACGTGTTCGGCTCATTAAATGGAAGGAGACGTGCATCATTTCAAGTGTCAGAAACCGTTTAGGAACTTTCCTGCCAAGAAAATGAGTCTTATATACTTCCCAGTCATCAAAATTCGGGGGACTATTTGTATGGGGTAAAATTGAGGAATGACAGATGAACGTTCATCGAGTTGACATATGGCAATAAAGACAGGTAAGGTATGAGTCAGCAAATAGCTGGTACCAGCGACGAGCATATGATCGGTGTTTTGTGGGTTCCGAATATGTTGAAACCGGAGACGAAAGTTTGAAAGTGAGGTACGGGTTGAGGAACGCAGCATTCAAGGAGCGGTAGTTACAAATAATCTTTTCATTTATACTCAATCGTTATGCAACTATCAAGAGGGGTTTTATTCATATTAAATAAGAGCTTGTTTGGGAATCTTGTCTCTCTGAATTTAGCTATAAATAAAGAAATTTGTACTCATTGTAGAGGGAATTTTTGTATAAGAAAAGGTTGAACTTATTCTTACTTTCTATTAACATCTTTTTTCTTAATACTCTATTCTTATTCTTGCTTCCGGAAAAGCTCACGTCACAACCAGACTTGTCTTTTCTTCAAATGTTCTTAATTAATTTATTTATGTTCTTAGTTATTTTATATTCTTAGATTAATTTAAGTTACGTGTTTATAAATCACATTACAAATTCAAATATACCGTTGGGTAAACAAAATCTTTTGGATTGCTGGATTGTTGTAAATAAACCCCTTATTCATATTGATCCAAAATCAATCAATCAGTGCAAACATTGAACTTGTCCACAAAAGAATATTAATTTCAATATGCAGTACCGATGATGAGAGATAAGTGAAAGTCTATTGCTGAACCAATGGTAGTGGAAGTCTGGGTTGTACGAAAATTTTGAAGGAGAAGAGGAGGATATTTAAGTCATTTTAATAAAAAAAAAAAGGGCTTATCAATATCTTTCAACCAAATAATTTAATAGTTTTTTTTCAAATTCAGCACTTTAATCGATTATGTAACTGCTTATATATAAAACTAGTTAAAACACTTTGAGTGTGTTTGGTACGAAAAGTAAATATTTTCGGAAATTATTTTTTAATTTCTTTTTATATTTGATTGGCTTAATTATTTTAGAAAGCATTTTTCTCATGAACTAATTTTTCTCAAATTGGAGGAAAATGTTTTCCCTATCAATAGAAGGAAAAATATTTTTTAAAACCTTTTTTCAACATGCTCCACCCTATTTTCTATCCCCACCAACCCCCACCAACCCC
>MCJB01004747.1:119598-146177 GCA_002018475.1 Nicotiana obtusifolia
CCAAACCACGCACATTACACTCACCCCAACCTAAATCGAAATATTAGTAAGAGTAATATTCTTTCATTTTGTGAATAATAGAGTTTTTTTTTTTATTTCAACAAAATGAGTGTATTCTTTTCATGATGTAGAAAAAATATTTTCTTTCATTTAAAAAAAAATGAGTACTTTTTTGATGATGTAGAAAAAGTATTTTCTTTCAACAAAATGAGTACTTTCTTTCATGATGTAGAAAAGTATTTTCTTTCGTTTTAACAAAACGAGTACTTTTTTTTATAATATAGAAAAATTATTTTCTTTCATTTCAACAAACTAAGTATTTTCTTTTCCTGATGTAGAAAAAAGTATTTTCTTTCATTTTAACAAAACGAGTACTTTCTTTTCATGATGTAGAAAAAGTATTTTCTTTTATTTCAACAAACTAAATATTTTCTTTTCTTGACATAGAAAAAAATATTTTTTTTCATTTCAACAAACTAAGTATTTTCTCTTCCTGATGTAGAAATTTTTTTTTTTTTCATTTTAACAAAACGAGTACTTTTTTCATGCTGCAAAAAGAATATTTTCTTTCATTTCAACAAAACTAATATTTTCTTTTCATGATGTACAAAAAGTATTTTCTTTCATTCAACAAAATGAGTAATTTCTTTTCATGTTGTAGAAAGGATACTTTTTTTTTCAACAAAGAAAAGTATTTTCTTTGTAGTTATCGAGCTCAACGTTGTTCTTGTGTGGAAAAAGTAAAATAGCACATTAATTCTTTTCGGTTTGCATGAATTTTGAAAAGAATAATTAAATTCTTTAAAAAAAATAGATTCCGGAAGGGGCGAGGAGTTAGGAAACATGAGAATTTTGGGGAAGGTGGGTTAAAGAGAGTAGCATAAAAAATTATTTTTCTAAAAGTATTTTATACTCTCTAACAAAACACGAGAAAATATTTTCTGAAAAAAGTTGTTCATTCACCAACCAAACAAGGAAAAATAAATGAAAAAATCACTCATTTTCCATAAAAATATTTTCATTAAAAATATTTTTCTTCGTACCAAAAGTACCCTTAAAAGCTAACTTTTTTCAATCCACACATGCTCGTATTCTATATTAACTATACTTTATATTTACGCCGAGTTAGATGGAGGGTACCTGAAATATTATGCTCGATCTAAGCTAGCATAGAAGTAATATTACTCCAACGAAATTGGGGAAAGCTACATTCAACTGTGTCTTGACACTTGACCGTCTCTAATATTCTTATCCTTTCATACTTTAGTGATTATCTGCGACTGATTTTTTTCCACAAATGTGAATTTTTACTGTTTGAACCCAAAACAATGGCGAGGAAGGGGGGTTGGTTGTGGAAGAATCTAAAATAAAATCCGATGGTGCAGGGAGCACATTGTTTTTTGGTCTCGGAAGCAAAGGAGCCTCGAAGAATCAATTCCATTAATGCTTCTTACTCAAAAAATTGCATGTTTAATTAACCAAAGCATATACTATCTCTATATGTTTTGTGTCTTATTCTTTTTGGTGGCTTACAATTTATTTAGGTGAAAAGAGCATGACTGCTTTAAGTTATTATATTTCGAGCTTGTTCTTCATATCTATCTAATAAGATTTTAGCACATCTATTGAGAAAATTTAATAGCATTAATCAAAAAGAGATTTATTTAAATTACCCTTATTTTTTTCTGTATATGGCTATTAATTAATGACATATGTCTTGTTGGAGTAGTAAGAGTGGTCCTGGAATAAATATTATGTCTTCTCGGTTTCTATAAAAAAACTTTGGAACAAATATCTTTAATTAGCTAAAGTAATATATAAAAAGTACCTCAAGTAGTACTAATTACTTGGTGAACCTAAGAGATATTTGTAAATTAAAAGCATTATCTTTGCATGTCGTAATAATTAACATATTGGCAAACCTTAAACACTAAGATAATTAACCTTTCTAGATTAGGTGTAACATATTTCGTTAATGTCTAATAAGGACTCTTTATGAGCATCCATCCATTTCATGGTGCTCGTTTTCTCTGATTTCTTCAGTGATAACAAATACGCATCAGCGGGGCATATGGGAGGAAACTAGTCTATCATCAGACCGAACCATTACGATACTTGAGAAGAAAAAAAATTTATTTTCTTTTCATCTTTAAGACTGTTACTGTGTATTGGGTAAAGTATTTCTATATGGATTCGGGTCAGGGCCGACCCAGTTAAAAGGAAGTACAACTCAGATATCCGGTTCATAGACAAAGAAGATATGAGACAGGACTGAGACCTGACCGGACTGGGACCCGACCGGAGTGGGATTCGTCCGGAAGGGGAAGCGTCATGGAATCGGAGACCGGGCTCAAGACGTACAATTAGCTCACCGCCGGATATATCGCCAAGGGTGATTGTCTCAACCGTTTCAACCATCACAAACGCGATTTGGGGAGATTTTGTTACGGATTTTATGGGATTTATCTCATAATCCGCCATTTACCTTATTTGAAATAGTAATTGTAACCTATAAAAGGGGATATTTACCCACAACTGGGGGCATCTCACAATCATCAATAAAATTATTCTCTCTTTAATTCCCAAACGACTGCTATTATCATCGTAACAGCTCTTAGTTATCTCCTTCAGAATCAACGGTTAAATCTTTCTTTCTCAATATTTAAATTGTTTGTTTCAAAGTATCAATCAGTTTACGGATCCTTAACGTCACGAACAAATTCAATTGTTATCCGATTTATAGGGTAAACAGTTTGGCGCCCACCGTGGGGCTAAGGATATTAGTAAACTTTTGGTACGTCCTCTTAAAACACAATTTTACACTTGCTCTTTGCAAAAGTTCCTTTTTTTTTTGTAGGTTATCGGGTCAAAAATGGCACACCCACTCCCTACCAACAACGAATCCAACCATCAAATCAGAGATGACATCATACCTGAACGGGAAGCGCCCGTAGACATCAACTCTCAAGTGGCGCTTAACGCTAACCAAGCGTCAGGCTTGTCACACAGCATCAGAGGCGAAAACAATCCGAGAATACAGCAAAGTGGAGAAGAAGCGATCAGTTTAAAAATGATATTCGACATGCTTCAAGCTCAGCAAGCAGCTATAGCCCAACTGCAAAGCCGGACCCAGGATCCGGTCAGAACAGATGATATTCCTCCGGTGGCTGCACCAACAATTGCGAAACCGGTCTCAATGCAGCCGAATGAAAGCGGATCGGAGGCTAATCCCGCAATTCTTAAAATGCTAGAAGAATTAACTAAGCGAATCGAGAAGGGAGAGAAAAAGATCGAGACATATAACTCGAGGGTGGATCAGATACCGGGAGCACCTCCGGTTTTGAAAGGACTGGACGCCAAAAAATTCGTACAAAAACCGTTCCCGTCCAGTGCTGCTCCTAAGCCAATTCCGAAAAAGTTCAGAATGCCCGAGATCCCAAAGTACAATGGAACCTCGGATCCGAACGAGCATGTAACGGCTTACACTTGCGTGATAAAAGGGAACGATCTCGAAGACGATGAGGTCGAGTCTGTCCTGCTGAAAAAGTTCGGAGAGACACTATCTAAGGGAGCGATGACGTGGTACCATAATTTACCACCGAATTCTATTGATTCATTTGCGATGTTGGCTGACACGTTTGTAAAGGCCCATGCAGGGGCGATTAAAGTGGAAACAAGGAAATCAGACCTGTTTAAAGTCAGACAGCGCGATAATGAGACACTTAGGGAATTTGTGTCTCGATTCCAAATGGAGCGGATGGACCTTCCTCCGGTCACGGATGATTGGGAAGTCCAGGCCTTCACACAAGGGTTGAATACCAACAGTTCGGCGGCTTCGAGACAGCTCAAACAAAGTCTGATTGAGTACCCGACCATCACCTGGGCAGATATCCATAACCGGTATCAATCGAAAATCAGAATAGAAGATGACCAAGTCGGAGCAGGATCCGGTTCTTCATATGCAGTCCGTAATTTGGACCGGCCCCGAAGGGATAATTTTTGGGAACCGGGGTCAAACAGAGATAGGCACCGACCTTACCCGGAGGACCGGCGAGTTATCTCGAAAGGGCCTAAGTTCTCAAAACAAGAAAACAGGTATGAGAGAAATAGAAGACCTCTGCCGAAGACCAACTCCGAGAAAATTAGTGATCGACAGGAAGCACCTCGGTTGTCCGAATATAACTTCAACATCGATTCGGCAACTCTGGTATCGGCAATTGGGCGTATCAAAGACACCAGGTGGCCCAGGCCTCTACAAACGGATCCCTCTAAAAGAGATCCCAACCTTATATGCAAATACCATGGTACACATGGTCACAAAACTGAAGATTGCAGGCAACTACGGGAAGAAGTGGCCCGGTTGCTTGATAATGGTCATCTTCGCGAATTTCTCAGTGATCGGGCTGAGAATCATTATGAGAAGCGAGACAGGCCGGCTGATCAGAAGGAACCGAAACATATTATAAGCATGATAATCGGAGGGGTCGATATGCCACAAGTCCCGATGTTGAGGCGCACGAATATCTCGATCACTCGAGAAAAGCGAACTCGAGACTATGCACCCGAAGGAACTATATGTTTTAGCAATGAAGAGAGCGAGGGCCTAATGCAACCCCACAACGATGCTTTAGTGATATCTATGTTGGTGCGGGATACCCGGATCAGACGTGTTCTGGTCGACCCCGGTAGTTCGGCCAATATAATCCGGTCTTGGGTTGTCGAGCAATTAGGACTGTCCGGCCAGATTGTTTCCGAAGTCAGAATACTCAACGGGTTCAACATGGCCGCGGAAACGACAAAGGGAGAAATAACTCTAATGGTCAATGTTGCCGGGACAACCAAAGCGACGAAGTTTTGTGTAATAGAAGGCGATATGAGGTATAATGCCCTGCTCGGAAGGCCGTGGATACATGATATCGGGGGCGTACCCTCCACTCTACATCAAATGTTGAAATTCCCATCGGACGAAGGAGTCGTCATCGTATATGGAGAGCAGCACGCAGCAAGAGAGATGTTCGCGGTAGACGAAACAACAAAACCGTCAAACCTCGATCTAAAATTAAAATAGCAACTAAGACAACCGCCTTCAGCACAGGAGGGCGGACCGGATTCAGTTAATGAAGACAACTTCGGAGTTCCTCGGCGCTTCGTGATACCCGACGAAACCGATGTGACCAAATCAACGATCGAAGAATTGGAGCAGATCCCCATCCGACCAGATGCTCCCGATCGAAAGGTATACCTGGGCTCGGGTTTAAATACCGAGCTCAGGAGACAATTACTTTCTTTTCTCGCGGCTAATGAAAATTCTTTTGCTTGGTCCCATTTAGATATGACAGGCATATCTCCGGAGATCGCAACACACAAGCTGAGTGTAGATCCAAAATTTCGGCCGGTCAAGCAAAAACGAAGACCCCAGTCCGAAGCCAAGCACGCTTTCATCCACGATGAGGTAACTAAGCTGTTAACTATAGGGTCCATCCGGGAAGTAAAATATCCCGAATGGCTAGCTAACGTAGTGGTAGTGCCAGAGAAAGGAAATAAATTAAGAATGTGCATAGATTATAAGGATTTAAATAAGGCTTGCCCCAAAGATTCCTTCCCGCTGCCCAACATTGATCGAATGATCGATGCCACGGCCGGTCACGAGACATTAAGTTTTCTCGATGCCTATTCCGGATATAATCAGATTCGGATGGATAAGGACGATCAAGAAAAAACGTCCTTCATCACCAAGTATGGCACCTACTGTTATAACGTGATGCTGTTCGGACTTTAAAATGCCGGTGCCACTTACCAATGTTTAGTTAACAAAATGTTTGAAAATCAACTAGGGAAAACGATGGAAGTTTATATTGACGATATGTTAGTCAAATCCCTGCGAGCAGAGGACCATCTTAGTCATTTGCAGGAAACCTTTGCCGTTCTGAGGGAATACAACATGAAGCTGAATCCGGAAATGAACTTCCGAATTCCAATCGACTCATACCAAAACAACTCCGATTGACTTCAAATTTTGCACACAATTCATAAATGTCGTGATGGACCTTTCCAACTATCGAAATCAGATTCCGACCCCGATATCAATAAAGTCAACTCCCGGTCAAACTTCCCAACCTTCCGAACCTTCAATTTTATAACTTTTTCCACTTAACGCCGAAACAAGACCTCCAAATCAACATCCGGACACACTCCTAAGACCACAATAACCATACGGAACTATTGGAACCATCAAAACTCCATTCCGGGATCATCTTCACACAAGTCAAACTACAGTTAGCTCTTACAACTTAAACATCCAACTTAGGGACTATGTGTTCCATTTCACTCCGAAACTCACCTAAAACCAAAACCAAACACCCCCGATAAATTACATAACCACAATATAACATAGAAGAGGCAAATAATAGGGGATCGGGGCTAAAACACTCAAAACGACCGGCCGGGTCGTTACATCCTCCCCTTCTTAAAACAAATATTCTTCCTCGAACGGGTATAGAGACATACCTGAAGTGTTGGAAAGATGTGGATAACGGCTACGTATATCATGCTCGGTCTCCCAAGTCGCCTCCTCGACTGGTTGACCCCTCCACTAAATCTTCACTGAAGCAATGCTCTTCGACCTCAACTTCCTAACCTATCTGTCCAAAATGGCCACCGGCTCCTTCACATGTGACAAATCCTTGTCGAATTAGACTGAGCTGTAATCCAACACATGGGACAGATCACCTCGATACTTCTAGAGCATAGAAACATGGAATACTAGATGAACTGCACCTAGACTAGGTTGTAGTGCAAGCTTGTAGGCCACCTCCAATCCTCTCAAGAATCTTAAAAGGTCCGATATACCTAGGGCTCAACTTGCCCTTCTTTCCGAACCTCATAACACCCTTCATGGGCGAAACCCGGAGCAAGACCCGCTCCCCAACCATGAAAGCAACATCGCGAATCTTCCGATCTACATAACTCTTCAGTCTAGATTGGGCTATGCGAAGCCGATCTTGAATCAATTTAACCATTTCCAAAGCTTCCTGAACTAAGTCTATACCTAATAGCGTAGCATCACCCGGCTCAAATCAACCTATCAGAGACCGATGCCGCCTTCCATACAAGACATCATACGGAGCCATCTGAATGCTCAACTAGTAGCTGTTGTTGTAGGCAAACTCAGCAAGCAGCAAAAACTGATCCCAAGAACCCCCAAACTCCATCACACTTGCACGAAGCATATCCTCCAATATCTGGATAGTACGCTCGGACTGTTCGTCCGTTTGAGGGTTAAATGTTATACTCAACTCAACCCGCGTGCCTAACTCACACTGTACGACCCTCCAAAACCGCGATGTAAACTTCGTACCCTGGTCAGAGATGATGGATGCCGGCATGCCATTAAGTGTGACAATCTCGCGAATATAGACCTGAGCTAGTTACTTTGAGGAATAAGTAGTCACCACTGGAATAAAATCACCACTGGAATGAAATTAGCCGACTTGGTTAACCTATCCACAATCACCCATACTACATTGAACTTCCTCTGAGTACGTGGGAGCCTAACAACAAAATCCATAGTAACCCGCTCCCATTTCCACTCTGGAATCTCTAGCCTCTGAAGCAATCCACCTGGCCGGTGATGCTCATTCTTCACCTGTTGGAAATTTAGGCACTGAACTACATACTGCACTATGTCCTTCTTCATTATCCTCCATCAATAGTGTTGCCTCAAGTCCTGATACATCTTGGCGGCACCCAGGTGAATAGAGTACCACGCACTGTGGGCATCTTGAAGAATCAACTCGCGCAAACCATCTATATTGGGCAGACATAGCCCGCCTTGCATCTGCAACACACCGTCATCCCCAATAGAGCGACCTTCTTGGCGTCACCGTGCTGAACTGTATCCTAGAGGATAAGCAATTGGGGGACGTCATACGGACGCTCTCTGAAACGATCATATAGAGAAGACCGAGAAACCACACATGCTAAAACTTGACTTGGTTCCAAAACATCCAATCTAACAAATTGGTTGGCCAAGGCTTGAACATCCAATACTAATGGCCTCTCTACTGCCAGTAGATATGCTATACTGCCCAAGCTCTTTACCTTTCGACTCAAGGCATCGGCCACCGTATTGGCCTTCCCAGGATGATACAGAATGGTGATATCATAGTCCTCAAGCAACTCTAACCACCTCCGCTGACGCCAGGTAAGATCCTTCTGTTTGAACAGATGCTGTAGACTCCGGTGGTTGGTATAAACCTCACAAGAAACACTGTACAAATAGTGCCGCCAGATCTTCAAGGCATGAACAATTGCTGCTAACTCAAGGTCGTACACACGATAGTTCTTCTCATGCACCTTTCAGTTGTCTAGACGCATAGATAATCGCCCTACCGTCTTGCATCAACACCGCACCGAGGCCAACACGCGACGTATCGCAATACAAAGGGTAAGATCCTGAACCTATAGCAACACCAATACTAGGGCTATAGTCAAAGCAGTCTTGAGCTTTTGAAAGCTCTCCTCACACTCCTCGGTCCACCTGAATGGAGCACTCTTCTGGGTCAATCTAGTCATAGGTGCAACAATAGATGAGAAAACCTCTATGAATCGACCGTAATACCCTGCCAAACAAGGAAAACTCTGGATTTCAGTAGCTGAAGACGGTCTGGGCCAACATTGCTGTCACGACCCAAGATGGAGGGCCGCGACTGGCACCCGTACTCCACTCGCCGAGTGCCGACGTACCTGCCATCAAACTTTTCTTATTGTCTATAAGGACCGACGAGGCTATTATAAATAGCAAACAGTAATCATAGTCAGCTTAAACTTTCCGATAATAACATGTGCATACATATTTAGTATGGCCAACTAGGCTGCAATGCAAAAACTATACAACAACTTTGCCGACAAGGCAATTGCTAACTGTACATGAATCAACCCTTGTCTATTGTCTATGAGCCTCTACAAGAAGACAACAATGCAACCTATGTCGGAATAGGGCTCCGACATGCCCAAAATGCCTATGACAAAATGCATACCAAGACCACGGCAAGTCCGGAGGATGGATCTCGCCAATATCCGCTGAACTGAGCAGCCTACTGTGGTGGGGGAGCCTCGTCTATGTGTCTTTCCGGACCTGCAGCACGACATGCAGCGTCCAAAAATTGAAGGACGTCAGTACGGATAAAGTACTGAGTATGTAAGACAGGAAAATCATAATATAAGAACAGTAATATGCGTCGGGAAAAGAAACATGCAACCTGTACCATCTAAATGCCTCTGAGGGCGACTAACCATGAGATGCCTGATGTGCATATGCATATACATATATATATATATATATATATATATATATATATATATATCCCTTTTAAAAATCATCATACACATATGCCTCTGTGGGCCTTATCATCATCATATACATACGCCTCTGTGGGCCTCATCATCATCATACCTAACTGATCAGTGGTTGCACAATAGGTGCCTGCCCGGCCGATTATAGAGCGGCTCGGTGGAGTAAAATAGTTGTCGACTATAGCGCGACTAGTAAAGTAAAACATATACTTATATATAGTTGCACGATAGGTGCCTGCCCGGCCGACTATAGCACGGCTCGGTGTAGTAAAATAGATAATGCATGCTGGACTCATAGGAATTGCACTTCCGGTGACGTAAGGTCAAAGAAATAATACACATCAATCCTCCCATAAGAGGGGAAACAATATAAGCACTCCTACCTTCTATGAGTAGAGTATCTTTGGGGGCTTGTTCATTGTATCATGTATAATCGGAGTCGTGCAAAAGAAAGAAAGGGAATAGTCTCACATACCTGGTATTCTCTGCGCCAATTTCAAGCTACGCAATGTCACAATTCCTTAGTCTACAATGAAAGAAACGATTCTATTGTTATCCTTTAAACGTTATAGTTACAATCAACCACGGCCCTAAATTTATATGGTGTTTCTCCACACCCTTCTTCCTCCAAACTCCACAACAACAGTAGTAAGACATGCAACCCAACAGCACCCCAAGACAACCACAACCCAGTCCATTACCAGTAATTAACTTGAACCGATGACTTCCGATCACCATCCCGTGGGTTCTTACATGCATAGAACGAATTATCAAGAATTCCCAGGAGAAAGGGTGTATAAAGAAGAGCAGTAACTTACCTGCATGTTGGATAACTCAGCCCTCTTCCTTGGCTCTTCAACCTCTAGGTTTTACTCCCAATTAGGGCTTGAAAGAGAGGAAAATCAGTTAGGGCTTTTCCCTAATTCTTCAATCTCCAGATTTCTCTCCCCAATTAGAACTTGAAAGAGAGGGAAATTGGTTAGGGTTTGTGTGGGATTTTTGAGAAGGGTTTCAGGGGGTTCTACTTGGTTTTGGGTTTCATAAATGGTGAAATAGCTGGTCTATGCTCCTTTTATAGGTCAGTAAATAAGTGACGCACGTGTCTGACGCCTACAGGTCTGCAATCGCATTTACGTCGCAGAACCAACATGCGGTTCGCATTCTGGATGCGAAATTCAGCCCAGAAATCTGTCTCATTCTGCGACCCAAGAGGTCTGTTTTGCGGTCCGCATTTTCAGTATGCGACTGCATACTGACCGCATTCTTGACATAGACTGCCCAGAAATCTGTTTCAGTTTGTGATACATTAGGTATAATATGCGGTTCGCATTTTGAAAATGCAACCACATTATGACCGCATTTCTGGTACTGATCTTTTTTCAGAAATCTGCCTTGGGTTGCGATTTCAGTGTTAGATATGCGGCCCGCATGTGAGTTTTGCGGTAGCATACCTAACTTTGCGAGGCCCTTTGCTCTTTTCTTGACTTTTTGGACTCTTTTTCGGTTCTTCGGCCCTTATACGTAGACTATCTTACGACGCAATCTACGTACGAAATTACGGGTTGTAACATCTGCACTGCTTCAATTTTCTTCAAATCTACCTTGATCCCTCACTCGATACCACATGACTAAAAAATGCCACCGAATCAAGCCAGAATTCACACTTTGAAAATTTTGCATACAACTTCTTTTCTCTTAAGGTCTGGAGCACGGTCCTCAAGTGCTGCTCATGATCCTCCCAGCTCGGGGAGTACACCAATATGTCGTCAATAAACAAAATGACGAAAGAGTCAGGATAGGGCAGGAGTATACTATTCATCGAGTGCATGAATGTTGCTGGGGTGTTGGTCAGCCCAAATGACATCATAAGGAACTCATAATGACCGTACTGAGTCCTAAAGGCAGTCTTCGGAATATCTGGCTCCCGAATCTTCAACTGATGATAGCCTGACCGCAAATCAATCTTTGAGAACACTCAGGAATGTAACTGATCAAATAGGTCATCAATGGTGGTAATGGATACCTGTTCTTCACTATAACCTTGTTCAACTGTCAATAATCAATATACATACGCATTGAACCATCTTTCTTCCTTACAAACAAGACTGGAGCACCCCAAGGTGATACACTGGGCCAAATGAAGCCCTTATCAAGCAACTCTTGCAACTTCTCATTTAACTCCTTCAACTCTGTTGGGGCCATACAATATGGTGGAACAGAAATGGGTTGAGTGCTCGGTAACAAATCAATAGCAAAATCAATATATCTGTCGGACGGCATTCTCGAAACATCCGCTAGAAATACATTTGGATAGTATCTCACTACCATAATTGACTCAACGATAGGAGTATCAACACTGACATCCCTCACATATGCTAGATATGCATAACACCCCTTCCCAACCATCCGCTCTGCGTTAAGGAAGGACACCACCCTGCTAGGAACATAGTCTAAAGTACTTCTCCACTCCAATTGCGGCAAATTTGGCATAGACAACAACACCGTCCTGGCGTGGCAATCAAGAGTAGCATGATAGGGTAACAACAAGTCCATGCCCAAATAACATCAAAATCAACCATATTGAGCAATAATAGATCGGCCTTAGTCTCAAAACCACCAAGAACAAGTAAACATAACCGATACACACGGTCAACAACAATGGGATCTCCCATAGCCATGGATGCATAGACAGGAGAACTCAAAAAATCATGGGATATACCCATATATGGAGAAAAGTAAGATGATACATAGGAATAAGTGGAGCCTGGATCAAATAATACTGATGCATCTCTATGAAAAACTGGAATAATACATGTGATAACTGACCCGGATGTGACCGCCTCCACCCTAGCAGGAAGAGCATAATATCTGGCCTAGCATCCCCCTCTAGGGCGACCTCTACCTGCCCGACCTCCAC
The DNA here is from genome assembly GCA_002018475.1 of Nicotiana obtusifolia. Classification (NCBI taxonomy): domain Eukaryota; kingdom Viridiplantae; phylum Streptophyta; class Magnoliopsida; order Solanales; family Solanaceae; genus Nicotiana; species Nicotiana obtusifolia. The sequence continues at coordinate 131,870 of MCJB01004747.1, forward strand.
ATCTAGCTGGCTGTGCAGGTGGAGTGGCAACTGGTGCGGTAACCATGGCCTGAGAAGCCTGAGGGCCCTGTGGAATACATGGGGCCTGAGTAGTCTGTGGAGGTGCACCCCTCCTGATTCTGGGAAAGTACCTCACCATATGATAAGTGTCACCACACTCAAAACAAGCTCTCTGAGGACGTGGCTGCTGGAACTGGCTCAAGCCTGGTCGGCTGGAATAACTGTTGAAAGCACCCCGTGCAGGAGGTGTACTAGATAGTGGCGATGCATAATGGGGAACCTGAGGCCTGGAAGTGGCCGGAATACCGCTGGAAGCTGGAAGTACTGAATGAATAAGGCGGCTCACATAGCCCCTACCATGACGGGCTGCTACTAGGCACGGGCACCAGTATATGTGCTAGAATCTCGAGGCCTCTTGGCCTCCCTCTCCTCTCTCTCCCGGGCCCACATACCCTCCAATCTCCTAGCGATCTCCACTACCTGCTAGTATGGGATGTCTATCTCCAACTCTCAAGCCATGCTAAATCTGATACCAGGGTTGAGCCCCTCGATAAATTGATGAACTCGCTATCTGACAGTAGCAACCAAGGCAGATGCATGCCTGGAGAAATCACTAAACCAGACTGCATACTCCAATATGGTCATAGCACCCTAGCGCAACTGCTCAAACTTTGCGTGCTATGCATCCCTAAGACTCTGGGGAACAAACTCCCCCATGAACATATCTGAAAACTAAGCCCAAGTGAGTGAAGCTGCCTTGGCCGGGCTACCCAATTCATACGTCTGCCACCACTGATAAGCCGCTCCCTTAAGCTGGAATGTAGTGAAATCAACCCTACTCGACTCCACAATACCCATAGTACGGAGGATACGGTGGCACTCCTTAAGAAAACCCTGGGCATCCTCTGACACCTAACCGCTGAAGGTAGGACGGTGGTACTTCTTGTACCTCTCGATCCTGAGCTGCTCCCCTCAAAAGCTGCTGCCCTAACCTCGGGTTGAACTGGGCTGACCGGCGCATCTGGGACCTGGTCAACCTGGACCCACTGCTCTGGAGTATGGGCGGCAGGAGTTTGTGCTCCTCCCCCCGCCTAAGATTCGACTGGATCAAGTGGGATCAACTCTGCCTGAGCTAGAGTGCCAAACATGCTCAAATACTGGGCGAGTGTCTCCTAAAGTGCTGGGGTAGTAGCAGGCGGATCAGATGTCTGTCCTCCAACTGGAGCTAGCGGTGGCTTCTCTGTAGCAGCTCAGGCCGGTGCTCTAGCTGCACCACGTGCCCGTCCTCGGCCTCTACCCCTGCTCCGGCCTCTCGCGACTCTAGCAGGGGGCACGAGTGTCTGATCATCCAATCCAGCTGTGTGTGTCCTCACCATCTGTGAGAGAATAGAAAGACAAAGATTTTAGAATTTCAAAGTCAACAATTTCGCATGATAAGTAATCAAAGAAGTGATGCTTTTCCTAACAATTCCATACCCTCCCAAAGATAAGTACAGACGTCTCCGTACCGATCTGCGAGACTCTACTAAACCTGCTTGTGCCTCGTAATACCTTTGAAAATAGAGCTCTAATACCAACTTGTCATGACCCCAATTACTCTCCGTAGGATGTCGTGACAGCACCTAGTCTCTAAGACTAGGTAAGCCTAACAGGTATGCAGAAATAACTGAAATAATAATTAAAGTCTTAAAACTCCACAACTAATATAAAGAAAAAATCCACAACTCAGTATATATTCAATAGCCCAAAGCCCCGCGAAATGCAAGTTACAAGCTCTATGAAGTGATACTGAATATCTCTATACATTAGTGTCTAAATAAGGATAAGGGAATAAAATAATCCATGTGGAGGGGGATTCCGAGGCCTGCGGACGCTGGCAGGTGTACTTTGAAGTCTCCACGCACGGACTCAACTTACTTATGCCTGGTCTGGTATTAAGTACCTGGATCTGCACAAAAAGCTGTGCAGAAGCATAGCATGAGTACACCACAACGGTACCCAATAACTGTCAAGCCTAACCTTCATAGAGTAGTGACGAGTTCAGGTCTAGGCCCTACTAGAATAAATAAGAAAAGAAATTGTATGAGTGCATTATAATGTAGTAATGAAAGCAATGAAATTGAAACAACAAATAACATATTAGGGTTAGCTACATGTAACTAAAGCAAATAATGCAACACGGAGAAAAACAAGGAATGATATCTTAAGGGAACAAAACAACCAAAGACAAGTGCAGGATAGAAAAATATCAACAAGAGTCACTACAGAGGTACCGCCTCGGAGCCTCAAATCACAAGAATAAATCACAATCTTTCTTTATATCACCGCGGGAGCCTTGCATTTTTGAAAATTATTTTCATGAAATAGCATCCTTCGATTTAGCCCACCTTATCACACTGCATGGCTTCTAGTAGTTCCCCTACTAGCCATGCGTATCAAGCCTATCTTATCTCACCGTATGCGTTTCAATCCCAAACATTATACCACCGCATGCGTATCAATATCACAACGTATCACAAATCACACCTTAAGTGCCCAATATCACAACTTGCCACGGAAACCAACAATAACAGTGTTTTCACAATAAAGAGCCCATGGCTCAACCACAAAGTACACAAGAGTCTCAACAATATTAACCGTTAGGGAACAACTCAGCAAAAATAATATTTCACAACTTAACACTTACCTAAATGTGAATCATGATCTTCATAACTCAATTACCAATTTCAACAACAAGATATTCCAAGAATAACAACATCAAGTAAAGAGTTTGACGGTTAAATAATGAATACGGAATAAGAAAACAAGAACTTCAACTAAGTATGTCAAGAAATTAGCAAGTAAGAGATAAGACAAGTAGAACATGCTAAAATGGACTACTGACGATGAAAATAACATGTTGAGATAACTCCATTAAGGCATGAAAGGAATTTACATGCGAAAATCGGTAAATTTTCATTTTTAGCCCGTGTACACACTCGTCACCTTGCGTACATGGCTTTAACACATCGCAATTATCACAAACAACACCAATCCTAAGGTTTATTTCCTCCACACAAAGTTAGGCAAGTCACTTACCTCAAAACACGTTAACTCAATCCACTAGTAGGCCTTTCCCTCGATTATCCAACTGCGAACGGCTCGAATCTAGCCAAAACAACTTCATACTATAAATATAAACTATAGGACTCTAAATTCGAACAACAAAAAGACGATCTTTGCAAAGAAATAAAAATTTAACTCAAAAGGTCAACCCGGGATCGCGTCACGGAACCCGACCAAAATTATAAAATTCGAACACCCATTCGATAATGAGTCCAAGCATACAAGAATTAGTCAAATTCGACCTCAAATCACCTTTCAAGACTCAAAATTTTAGTCTAGGAAGTTTTTACCTTTTTTTCCCAAATTTCCAACTCAAATCCCTAATTAGATGATGAAAATAGTTATAGATTCATGAAATATAGTCCAATCCAGGTTAGAATCATACCCCAACAATTTCGTTGAAGTACCCTCGAAATATTGCCTCACGCCGAGCTCTATAGGTCAAAATTATGAAATATGAGATAGAACCCTCGTTTTGAAAATTTTATTCTACGCGTTCGCGATGCACAAAAAATACACAGCTGGCAAAATCCTCTTAGTGAAAGCGAGATCCCCCACGCGAACGCGATGAACACTGAGCCCAAGCCTTCGCGAAAATGATCACTCATATATGAACGCGTAGACCAACCGCGTGAGGTCCCCCCAGCCCGCCTTTCTTATACGCGAATGTGATTAACCTTACGCGTTCGCGATCAACAACTCACGGTACCTTCGCAAAGCCGTCTTCACCTTCGCGAATGAGAAGGGTAAAATTACAGTGACACCTGAACACTTTATGCAAATGCGGGACTCCTTCGCTAATGCGTAGAAGGAAACCAGACCTATAAAAAAATCAGTAGCTTCAACAATCCTCAAGGTTCCGAAATGTGCTGAACATGGTTCGAATTACACCCGAGGCCCCTGGGTCCTCAACCAAACATACCAAAAAGTGGTAAATCATCATACGAACATGCTCCAAGCGTCAAATCACATAAAAAAACACTAGAACCACGAGTCGCGCGTCGATTCAAGCCTAAGGAACTTATGAACTTTGGAATTCCAAAACTAATGACGATTCATACCAAAACAACTCTGATTGAATTCAAATTTTGCACAGAGGTCATAAATTACATGATGGACCTATTTCAACTTCCAGAATCGGATTCCAACCCCAATATCAGTAAAGTCAACTCCCGGTCAAACTTCCCAACCTTCCAAACCTTCCATTTTCTAACATTCACCACTTAACGCCGAAATGATCTCCGGACCTCCAAATCAACATCCGGATACGCTCGTGAGACCAAAATAACCATACATAGCTATTGGAACAATTAAACTCCATTCCGAAATCATGTTCTCACAAGTCAAACTACGATCAACTTATACAACTTAAACCTCCAACTTGGGGACTATGTGCCCCATTTTGCTGAAACTAGCTCGAAAGCAAAACCAAACACCCCCAGTAAATTACATAACTATAATATAACATAGAGGAGGAAAATAATAAGGGATCGGGACGAAAATATTCAAAACAACCGGCCGGATCGTTAGAGTGGAGTGAACTTGTAAGAATTTGTTCTTATATAGTATTGATATCATATAGTATTGATCTGTCACTTCTAAACTTTAGTATATTATTATACAGTTTTATACTATAAGAATTTAGTTCTGGTAGTATCTTTTGGAAGGGATGATAGGCAAGGAATAAAACTATTTTGTCAGTATTTTTAATAAGTTTTTTGCTTGGTAAATAGAAAAGAAGGCATTTTGTTGTCAACTTGTTGTTCCCTTTAGAAAGCATTCTAATGTCTTATTAAATAAAGAACTCTAATGTCTTGTTTATTTTAATATTATATAGGAACATGGATAATTAAGGTTGGATGGCCGAGGGGGTATTAATTCAAATTTCATAATCGGTGTGAACAACTTTCTCCGTTTTGCTTGTTTCTCAGCGCAATCGCATGAGTGGTGACGATGTTAGATGTCCATGCAAAAAATGTCACAACATTAAATACATGGATGTTGAAACTGTTAAATTGCACCTTTATCAATATGAATTTGTTGAGAACTATTTTATTTGGAAGTATCAAGGAGAAAAAATGTGACCAGTGAGATGTCTTCTAATGGTGATTTGCATGGTGGCGCTCAACCTCAATCGAGATATGAGAATCCATATCGACAATGGTCTTGGATGCAGTTGGACTTAATTTTGGCCATGGTTTGAGCTGGCAGTCTTATAATAATACTGAACCTGAGTCATCTCATTCTTATGAATCTTCAATAGAGGAGGAGCCTAATCCTTCAATGGAGGAGGAGCCAAATCTTGACTGCCAAAGGTTTTATGATTTGCTACAGACCACTGATGCAAAATTGTACCCTGATTCTTCCCTCTATAAACTTGCAGTAGTTTCCAGGATGCTAAATATTAAAATGGAGAATACTTTATCACAAAGAGGTTATAACAAAATGATGCAATTGTTGAAAGAGACTTTACCAGAAGATAACACAGTGTTTGATAACTATTATGAGACTAAGAAGCTAATACGTAGCTTGGGTTTGCCAATTGAAAAGATTGATTCTTGTAATTCTAGATGTATGTTGTATTGGGGTGAAGATGAGGACCTCACATCTTGCAAGTTTTGTGGCCACCGGAGGTACAAACGTCGTGTCGATTCTCGTAAGAGGAAATTAATCCCTTACAAAAAAAGTATATTATTTTCCTTTGGTTCCTAGATTGCGGAGATTATATGCATCTCATGCTACAGCCACCGATATGATATGGCATCATGAGCACATACAAGAGGAGGGGGTAATGCGTTATCCATCAGACTCTAAGGCTTGGAAGAACTTCAAGGAAACTCATCCCTTTTTTGCTGCTGAACCAAGAAATGTGAAGTTGGGATTATGTACTGATGGTTTTCAGCACTTTGGTCATTCAGGGAGGAAATACTCTTCATGGGCAGTGATAGTCACTCCATAAAATTTGCCTCCAGGGATGTGTATGAAAGAGGCGTACATGTTCTTGATTGTCATTTTTCCAGGGTCAAACAACCCTAAAAAAATTGATGTTTATCTAAAACCTTTAATAAAGGAATTGTCCTTGTTGTGGGAGACAGGTAGAAGTATTTGACATCTCAAAAAAGTAAAATTTTCAATTAAGGGCCGCTTTGATGTGGACAATCAATGACGTTCCAGCATATTCTATGTTATATAGATGGAGTACTGCCGGTAACGTAGCATGTCCTTGTTGTATAGAGGAAGCACAATCCTTCAGATTGTGTCATGGTGGGAAAATAACTAGTTTGACAGTCATAGAATGTTTCTTGACCAAAATCATCCTTTTAGGAGAGATCGTAAAAACTTTCGTAAAGGTCAAACTGTCAGAAGGCTACCACCGCCCCTTAGAACATGAGAGGAAATCTTGAACCATATTTGTGGATTTATTGGGATTGAGGAAAGTAACTGAGCTAGAGGCATAAGAAGTTAATGGGAGAATTTCTAGGTTTTGTAGATGGAACAAGAGAAGCATCTATTGGGATTTGCCTTATTGGAGCTCTAACATGATCCGACATAATCTCGATCTCATGAATACTGAAAAGAATGTCTTTGATAATGCATTTAACACAGTTCTTAATGTTGATGGCAAAACAAATGACAATCCAAAGGCACATGAAGATATGGTAAACTATTGTGATCGACCGCAATTGGCAAACAATCCTTTTGATGGAAGCTATCCCAAAGCTGCATATACAATAGAGAAGAAGGAAAAATTTATCTTGTTCAATTGGTTGGAAAATGTGAAGTTTCTAGATGGGTATGTTTCGAATTTGAGTCGATCCTAGACACAGACAAGCAAAAATTATTTGGTATGAAAAGTCATGATTACCATGTGTTCATGAACCGATTAATGCTATTGCTTTTCATGAGCTACTACTCCTAGTAACATGTGGCAAGCACTTACGGAATTGAGCTTATTTTTTAAGGATCTCACCTCGACTGTTATTCGAGTGGTGGACATGAAGAGATTAGAGGCAGACATCCCGCATATCTTGTGTAAGTTAGAGCGTATATTTCCTCATGGATTCTTTAACTCAATAGAACATGTGCATGTACACCTGCCATATGAAGCAAGATTGTTGGACCTATACAATATAGATGGATGTATCCTTTTGAGAGGTAAATATGAATTTTTTTTGCTCTAATTATGATAAGTATGCTACACATGACTTTACGAATTTAATGGTCTATCCATTTACCTGTACAGGTACCTTCGAACACTTAAAAATATGATAGGGAATAAAGCTAGTGTCGAGGGTTCAATTTGTGAAGCATATTTGATGATCGAATCAACACAATTATTTTCTCACTATTTTGAACCGCATGTCATGACAAGTAATCATAATGTGGCCCGTAATGATGATGGTGGTGTTATGGAAGATGTTGAAGGAATTTACCAATATTCACCAATCCAGGCTGACTATGGGGAGCAGGAAAAAAGAGAAGTTTGTCTCTTGAAGAAATCAAGGCAGCACAAACGTATATTCTACTAAATTGTCTAAAGGTAGAGCCGTTCATAAGGTAACATTATATAATAATAATAATAAATATATTTATATATTTTGAGTCTATATTTAACTTATTTTGTTGCAATGAAGTATGTACATACAACTGTTGCAAGAAGAATTCCCCATTCTATCTCAGGATCAAATAAATGAGAGTCTCAACACGTGTTTTGCTATATGGTTCAAGGAATATGTAAGACTACATAAATCATTATCTTTAAAGTAATTATGTACTTGAATTACCTTGTTATATTTAACTAAGTCTTATAAATTTTTTGAAATAGGTTCGATGCAACCACATTTAGAACCAATTCTTGCATAGTCTTGCTCATGGACCATTAATAAGTGTGAAATGTTATCCAATGTATTTTGTTAATGGATACAAATTTCACACGGAATGTCATAGTAGTGCAAGATGACCAATTAATAGTGGAGTATGTATCTCAGATCCAAATATTGGTGACTGCTATGGATGGATACAAGAGATTATATAAGTGGAATACCACGAATAACCTTTAAAGCAAACTATGTTATTCAAGTGTGAATGGTTTGATCTAATTGTGAATGTTGGTGTCAAGGAGCATAATAAATACAAATTAGTCGATGTGAACCATCGCCGTCGCTTTAGAAAGTATGAACCTTTTGTTCTTGTGATGCAAGCAACTCAAGTGTGTTATGTGCCTTATCCTAGCATGAAAAAGACAATGATGATTGGATAACTGTTTTGAAAGTTAAACCTCGGGATGTTATTAAACTTTCTGATATAACATCAACTCCAGAACCGAATCTTCCATTCCAAGTTGAAGAAGTTGAAGTCCATCTGATAGATATGAATTTCACCAATGATGAAAATATAATCTTACATGATCCAGATGGGAATGTAATTGAAATGGTTGAACCCAATGATGATGGATTATTGATAGAGTATCAATAATTCGAATAAGAGTCTTCAGAAGACGAGTATGAAACTGAGGATGAAAATGAGGAGAATGATGGGGAAGAGTTTGAAGAGGAAACAGATAATGACTAGTGTGTTGATAAAAATGCACTACTATATTTTTATTGAGTTTTGTTTTTCTAGTAATCTGTGTGGTATGTTACGAGTTATGTATCTATTCTGTAGTATAATCTACATAAAATCAAATCGAATATCACGTTTGTAGTAATCTAAACGGTATAGTACTCTTCTAGCTTACGTTGTGTTGTACCTCTTTTTACATTAGTCTGACTCTTTTTTTGTAGCGGTAGAGTAATGTTTATTATCAACTTAATAGTGTTACCTGATTAATCTGTCTAAATTCAGAATTAATTGGAGCCAAGATCGTTATATTTTGGTCTAAAGAAGTTATCAAATTCAACAATTCAGTGAGTAGTTCAAGCATTGGATAGTGCAAGTATCTTATATTGTGTTATGTCTCTTTGTATCAATTTAATAGTGTCTTTCGGATATTGTTTTTAGCAGAACAATTTATTTTGAAGCTGCATAAGCCATATGTTATTTAGATATGCATTGTTTCATATCCTTCTTTTTTATTTATTTATTTTGTAGATATGCCTCGAGGTAGAGGTCGAGGTACCGCCAGCCGTGTAGGTAAATCTTCAGTTAGGGATAATTTTGCTACTCGTGAAAATATGCCTATTGTTTCCATTCCCCTAGTTAGTCCTCAACATGGTGGTACGAGTTCCTCAGATGGACCGGATCACATGAATCAAGTTCAAACAGTAGGTCCTAGTAGTACGCCACCTATTCAAACATCATGCCATGGTAGTACCTCATCCATTAATTTGGAACCATCTCCAAAATACCCCTATTCAGAGCAACACAACAGGCGAGAGTACATCTTCTAAAAGCAACATAACAGGCGAAGCTGAGTGTAGCAGTACCCGTGGGCCGTGGACGCTTCTTACTATTTCTCCTACAGGGTTAGTCCATACTTGTACTATTACTTTTGATATATTTTTATTGATATATGGTATGCCTTTAAATAATGTCTTCTAATTTATTCAGGTTAGAGCCTTCAAGAGAATGCTCTGAGCGTATAACTAACTCTTTCAAGCATGAACTTGATCCTAATGGATTCAACTGAAAAAGTGTCTCAGATGAGATTAAAAAAAATTTATTTTGGAGAATTCGAGTATAATCCATCACAATTGAATTTAGAAAGTATATTAACTTTTTATGTAACTTACTAATGTTATTACTTTATATAATTATTTTAGAAGGCATTCTACTCGGATTCTTCGATTGATAGTGCTGTGTGGAACCAATGGGAGTGTAGGGCATCAAAAAGATACAGTGATTTCATTAGCAAACTACAATCAAATGGGGTGCAGTGGAACTCTATTCCAAATAATGTGTGAAAATGTTGGATGAGATTTTGGAAGATCCTAAGTGTGTTGAAAAGTCAGAAATAAATGCAAAAAATCATTATGGTGGGAGCGGAGTTGCCCCTAGGAATCACAAAGGTGGCTCTATCAGTGCTAGGGAGCATCGCAAGAGACTTGTAAGTGTATAAAAAATATCTGAAAATCTCATCTATGTTTGCTCTAATTCGAATCTGCAAACCTCATTTAAGTTACGTTACCTGAAGTTGTGAGCTGCGAATTGTGGTCTATTTTTGATATTCCGTGCATGAAATTATGGTTTGAGAATTTATTTTTGAAAAATATGGGTTGTCTAAGTGTACCGAGATTGAGCAAAGCAGTTGTTGTAGGGCTTTTAGAGGTTCTCTGACAAAACTTATTACTCTTCACATATAGTTCCAGCATAGTAGTAAGTACCAAACAAAATTCTTATCTTCTCTATCACCATTTGTTCAGAGGCATCAGATGCCAGTATCCAATATTGACTGTGTACACAAAAATGGATTAGGCAAATCACATACATGGAATATATTTGATGTCTTATGATATTCGTCTTATTTATTATTACTGACCATTGGACATACAGATAAACGAAAAATCTTATAACTAGAATCATTATATGTGCAAGAAAAATTACAATAAGGAGGAAAATATTACAATATGGAGGAGATTAGATTCAGGGGACAAAAAGGTTTTTGGGTTCCTTTTTTTGGGGGTGGTGGTGGGGGAAGCCAGTGATAAGAAGTAAGAAGAGTGAAGGCTGAATTGCGTTCTGGCTTTTAGTTGGAATTCTGGTGCTTCAGTAATTCATTATTCTTTTCCTTTTCTTCTCATTAGAAGTGTTTTCTACTGCTTGAAGAGCAGTTTCTGGACAGTACCTTTTTGGACATATTTAAGTAATGCAAGGTGTATGTGTGTCTTGGCACATATAAATGGATGGATAGCCCTCAAGATTTTCTTTTGGTCTCTACTTTCATGCAAGTTTTATACTTCTCCACCTCTCTTTTCGTTTTGCATTCTTTACTTTATGGCTGAAAATAGTCTCTGTCAGGACAGAAAGACAGGAATCCGTGAATGGGATTCACAACATATACCTGGCCCCTAGTTTAGAGTAAAGGGATTTTCAATAGACAGATGATTAGCGTAAAAATAGTTAAACTATGATGAACAGTAAAGAAAATGAATACAATGGATTCATATAAGTTACTACAACCAACCCCAACTTATTTTGATTTGAGGTGCATTAATGTATACTTCTTTTATGGTGATTTTGGTGTGATAATTCAAAGCACGGCAACAGCTTTTCATTTCCCTGATTCGGGAAAGTTTTTTGTGCGCGAAATCAACCACTTCAAGATTACAACTATAGGATGCTCGAAATTGACTTCCAAGAAGTTTTTTAAACTTCAGCAACTTCTCTTCTCCATTTCAAGCTTTAAACTACCAAATCTACACATTCCTTAGGTGTCCTCGGGAGCTAGTGGAGAGTCGGTTCTCCAATATTGAGTGTCTTAGAAATTCTATACCTTCTTGGCACTATTTCCAGTAATAAAAATTTATCTTCTATGGATCTATATAATTGAAAATTTCTTGATGCTACATGAATTAATTGGCAGTTCTTTACCCTCAAAATTGGATAACAATTAAATTAATACGCGATTTTAAGGATACGTGATCTAGTTTGATACAAAAATGAGAAATCAAATTGAAAATAGAATTAATGATAAAAATAAATTCAAACCACACAAGCTGGGCGGCGTTAGCCTTGTATATTGACCGCCCTTGGTCAAGAAATGTTACGATCGAGGTTGGAATAGAATAATGAGACAATAATAACTAAAGAGATCAGTCTATTGCTATCTTTCGTGGATATTCCAAGTGTGCTTAGAAAAAATTAGACCCCCTTTTATATAGTAGGGGAATCCTGCTTTACGTACAACTCTATATAAGGTAAAATATCTCTTGATTTGCTAATTAAACGGCCCTGCTGATTTATGCCGAGATTCCCGCTGCGATGTTCGTCCCATTACGGATATTCTGGCTTTCCGTTAGTTAGGTTCGACGATCTCCCCTCGAGCATGTCCGAGGTTAGGATCTGTCCCGAATCACGGGCTCGGTATTCTCGAGGACGGACATTCTGTCCCCGTGTTTTACTTCGATGAAACTCCGGGTCGATCTTCAATCCTTCGCGTTCCGAGCCTGATCTTTCGTGCAATAGGCGAGCCCGATTTCGACCGTATACAGTCGAGCCCGATTTCGACTGTATAGAGATAGTCCCCTCGTTTTTTCGGAAAGTAATGACGAGAAACGATATGAGCCTCAGATTCTCTCTACACGAGCTTCCGATTCTCATTCTGATATGTGACGATAGACTAATGACGTAAGCGATACGAATTTGATTCAGTGACTGATTGTCAAAATCCGCAGGTCCAGCAAAAACTCAATTGGATCGATCAGCAAAATTTCAATGCTTTGTTGTTTTTCAGACTTCTCCGAGCCGTGTTTATATGGCCATAGCTTCAATAGTTCAGGCAATGCCAAATAGGCTTTGTTCCCTCGGGTTTCGTTAACCCGAAATGGCCTTAGCCTCTTTGCCAAATAAGCTCTGCGCCCTCGGGTTTCGTTAATCTGGAATGACCTTAGCCTTTTAATTCTAGCATTGCCAAATAAGCTTTGTGCCCTTGAGCGTTGTTGACTCGGAATGGCCTTAGCCTTTTAATTTGGGCGTTTTCCAAATAATCTCTGTGCCCTCGGGTTTCGTTAACCCGGAATGGCCTTAGCCTTTTAATTCGGGCGTTGCCAAATAAGCTTCGTGCCCTCGGGTTTCGTTAACCCGGAATGGCCTTAGACTTTTAACTCGAGCATTGCCAAATAAGCTTTGTGCCCTCGAGCACTGTTGACTCGGAACGGCCTTAGCCTTTTAATTTGGGCGTTTGCCAAATAAGCTCTGCCCTCGGGTTCCGTTTACCCGGAATGGCCTTAGCTTTTTAATTCGGGCATTGCTAAATAAGCTTTGTGCCCTCGGGTTTCGTTAACCCGGAATGGCCTTAGCCTTTTAATTCGGGCATTGACAATTAGCTTTGTGCCCTCGAGCACTGTTGACTCGGAACGGCCTTAGCCTTTAAAGTTCGGGGGTTGCCTAATAGGTCTTATGTCCCCTCGAGTGCTGTTAAATCGGAACGGCTGTGATACCCCGTAAATTCACCTATGTGATTATGCCGTAATGTGGTAAGTGTGTATGGGCCTATGAATGAGAAGAATGGTTGAAATATGTTGAAAAAAAGAGCGGGAAAACGAAAGGCGTTAAAAAAAAAAAAAAGAAGCGATGCATTGTGGAAAATGCGATCCGCAAAACAGACATGCGGATCGCGAATCTGTCGCGAAGTGAGGCAGAAGCCTGGGTTGGCTTCTTGTCGAAAAAGTGACGGCAAGTGAAGGAAAGCGAACCGCGAAATGGGAAAAGCGGTTCGCGAAATCAACAAGGCCATCTCGAACACGGACAGTAAGCCCAGGCGAGAAATGCGACAGAAATGCGGTTCGCGAAATGAAAAAGCGAACCGCGAAAATGACCCCTCCCATCGCAAACTGAAACAGAAACTTGGGTCGTGTTTCGCGACCAAAAAGCGGTCCGCGAAACCCAAAAGCGAACCGCGAAATGGCCCTTCCCCGTCGCGAATTCGACATTTCACTGAAATTGAACTTCAGACCCCTTGACTTATATAAGGGACTCAAACTCGTTCATTACTCATTTTGTAAGACCCAAACACATCTGAAGCTCTCTAAGAACACCTCTCAAAGAACCCACAAGCCCCAATTAATTCCTTCCACCCAAACACAAGAAATTGAAGAAGGAAAGCATAAAATGGAGAAATAGGAAGGAACCCCAGCTGAAGCTCTTCCCTTGCAAACCCTAGAATCAAAGGCAAACTAGGGATTGAAGAATCAAGAAAGAGAAATGAATTAATTGACATGCAAGGTAAGTTCCTTCACCCATTCTCTTAGAAATTCTTGAACACCCAACACATGCATGTAAGAATCCATAAAATTGGGAATGAAAGTTACGGGTCTAAGATAAACATCACTACTAGTGTAGGTCATGGTAGCTAATGGATTGCATGTGTCATATATAGGTTTAATAAGAATGAAAAGGAAGAGATTTAGGGAAAAACATCTCATGAAATTCTGGAATTGAGAATAAGAATAGTAGTATCTATGAAGTAACAATTGGGGTGTTCCTAATTGTAGATTAAAGGATTGAATGCACTTCCATAAGCTTGGAAGCGGAAGCTAAGTATATA
>MCJB01004756.1:0-11171 GCA_002018475.1 Nicotiana obtusifolia
ATCATATGCATGCCACAATTATGTTATGTCTTTAATGTCTTTGCTTTAACCCCTGCATTACCATCTTTGGATACTAAAAAACAAAAGGATAACCCACAATCCATTTATACTACACTCTTTGTGTCACTCTTCAATTTTAAGACTTTCTTGTTGGCTAGAGCATACAACTTCATAAACTTCCTAGCTTCCGGTATGTCCTTAAAGGCCATGCCTTTTTATACATGCTTGTACTCATTCAGTTTTCAGTTATGTCTCTTTTCTTTTGTGTTTTGTTCTTCGGAATCATATCCTTCAGAATCAGAACTAGAGTCAGATCCTAATTCACTTAAGCTATAGTCAGTACCAACCTCATCTACACAAGGATATGATTCACTATAATGCACAATACTGGGAATACAACCAATTGGGAGATCACATTCATCCTCAATATATAAGTTCACTATATTATATTCATTAGAAAGCAAGGATATCAACTGTCTAAACCCCATATATACTTCAACCTCATAGAATTTACCAGAAGGTCCAGTAACTATAAGTTGTTGAGCCCCTTAAAACCCTTGCTCACTTATGAATTCATTGACTGTATCTATATATGATAGCAAATCTGAATCATACCCTAGCAAAGTGTACAGTTGATTCTTTGTGTCCACAACTTCAGGAAGTGTACCTCATTCACCATAATAATTGAATATTAAATCAAGTTACACAATCTCCAAAAATCTATCAAATATAGCAAATAAGAATGGTTAGCAAACAGTAAAAGAATCAATATAAGCTGAAAGAAAAAAAAAAGAATAAATGTAGGAAAAAAATGAAATGTGACATAAAAGGTCCCATGAATAAGAAACACAACAACATTTACAAAAGAATTCACAAAATGTAAAAAACGAAAGCCGCCCCTTCATAAAGAATTCACAAAATGAATAAATTTGCACTTAAGTCCAACAATTAGAATAGTTTAATGAAGCAGATGCATTCAAGGGTCCTACATTTAGGACCAACTTAGTTAATAAATGAAGAAAAAGCACTGAATCTCAGTCAACATCACAAAAGACAAAATTATTTTTTCCATTAAGATAAAAAATAAATCATAATCCACTTAAGAAACCACCTCTGAGAGAAACACTAAACCAGAAGACGATAAATCCACCTCAAAACAATAAAACAACAACCTTAAAGTAACAACGGAATACCTAGATATATTTCCCATACGAATTTATTAGCATAAAATAATTTCAAATCGGGACCACTTCAAAATTGAAGCATGCAAACACTACAAGAAGACAAGCTATAAGTATATACATAAAAATGAATGATAAAGCTTAGATGTAGTTTAAACACATAAACCGAAACCATAGAACACAAGAATAAGAATAATAACAAACAATCAGCAAAATCGATTAAGAAATACAAAAATCAGCAATGTAATGAAGAAAAGATTAACCTTTAGAGCGAGAGCATATGGAATCGGCAATTTGGAGTCACCACTATCGCCGGTCTCTTAGAGCTTCGAAAGAGTCAAAAAAAAAAGGAAAAATGATTTAGGTCTATGATACTATGACTGCCCACATTTGAAGGTCTAATATTTAGGGTCGGGTAATGGATTTGGGTCGAATATAGATTAAAATTAACCAGGTGAGTTTGGTTTTGCTACGTGGACCATCTATTAAAATAAAGGTATTTGTGCTTAATAATAAAAATAAGACAACGGGGGCTTTAATGCTCTAATAGTATAACGAGAGAGAGAGGGGCGGGGGGCTTTTTTAAACTATTGATGATAGTAGAGGGGCATATCAGACCCTTTGCCGTATAAAAAATGAATTCCAAATAAGTTCGAGTTTAAATAGTAAGTTTTTGGTTAATTTGTGATAAATTGTATATATGTTCAAAAATTTTAATTGCATCTACGCAGAGAAAAATAGAATTCCGACAAAACTATTTGCAGATTTAACCAAATAAGTTATCCAAAAATTATGCAAGTTTAAGGAAAAATTTATTTAACTTTAAATAAAATACCACATGTTTAAGAAATCTACATGGCTGACTGATGCCAAGCCATTCCCACTAGATTTTGGCTCAGGATGGACCTCAAAAGGGTATTTTTGGGGGTTATAATATACGGCAGAGTTAGGTGCAACACGCAAACTAAGTCAAGTATAGGTAGCTTTTATGTAGTATTATCCTTGGTGATGATACTTTATTTTCCAGAATTAGGATGTTAATTAGAAGTAAATTCAATGTTTGAAATCAGTAACATAGTTTTAAAATTGTAATACACCCTTTGTTTCAATGTTTGTGTCATTATTTATTTTTATAAAAGAAATAGAATTTACACCAATTAGTTCCTAAAAAGGGGAAAGAAGAGGGTTTTTTAGTAGTATCAAAGATATTGTTTCAGATTATGATATAAATAATCATAAAAATTAAAAGAATATGCTTAGCTCAATAGACTAGAGACTAGAATAAAAAGGCAGCGCATAAGTGTATAAGGTGGTCCATAATAAATGATTAAATGATAGCACGCCACATGAAACCGAAGATAGGTAAAAGGCGAATCACATGACAACCAGCACAGGGAACAACAACTGCGGGTGGCATCAGATAAATCCCGAAAGGAGCTTAGTCAGCAGGAGCAGTTCGAATATTTGCCATCAGATAGAATTCAATAAAGAATATTTACTAACATTAAATGGTAGTCGTTTACAGATAATATTTGCATGCATGGCTTGCCGTTACATATTCATCAATAGCCCATTTATTGTCATTTAAAAAGGGTTTGATCCTAGGATCTTATTTCCCTAGGCATAACTATAAATATCAGACTCAGTAGCCATTGTAACATACGAAATTCTTGGCAAAATTTATGGTGTATTCTACTTTCACTCTCAATTAAACAACATTATTTACTCTTTTATATTACTCTCATTTATGTCCCCAGAGACGCTGTTCTCGGAGTCAGGCTTGTCATTTTCTTCAATCTTAATCACTAAATCTTACTTCTAATCTTGTTTATTTATTATTTTGGATCGAATCAGTTCTCTTGTCCATAAACAATGTAACAAATTCAGCTGCACCATTTTATGGGTAAATAGTTTGGCGCCCACCGTGGGGCTTATACAGTTGCCTAATTAAGTTGATCCTTGTGTTTATTACTAACTTATTTGATTTTTTCCTTGGCAAGAAATCGAAAATGACAGATAATGATATCAACATCACTCACAACTTTGAGGGACACCAAAATCTGCCTCAACATGAGGATTCAATTAGTGACACCCGAAACGAAGGGATGAGGCAGCCCCGGATCGTGAAGAGTAGTACCCCTGGCATGTAAAAGATCCAACTTCCTATGAAAAGGAAGAGGAACACATTGCAAAAACAGTAAGAATCCTCAGAGAGTAACAGATAGCCATCGTGGGCCACTTCTTAATGCAGGATCAAGTGATGACAGAGTTGAAGCAAACGTTGTCAGGCGCTTCCAATAATACGAATAGAAGGGCCCGATTCTTCCTAACATTTATGCAAACCAAACGGCTCGAAGAGTTGCTAACAACATCCTCAGGGGCGAGATCGGTTTTGACGGTGCCGAGGGGACCGGTAACGGATATGGTAACGGCAATGGTCTAATCCCTTCAAAATCGAGCACATGAGGTTTATGAGGAAAATAAACGAACGGATGGATCAAAATGCAAAGGAATTTCATGACCCGAATGGATCAGATTTTGGGCGCACCACCAGTTTTAAAGGGCTCGGATTTGAAGAAATACACCCAATTGCCGTTTAAATCGAGCGCAACACTGGAGTTAATTCCGAAGAGGTTAAGATGTCAGATATACCAAAATACGATGGGACATCGGACCTGCAAGAGCACATCACAACTTATATTACGAATGTAAAAGGAAACGATTTGGCTCAACATGAGATCGAATTGGTTCTATTGAAGAAGTTCGGAGAAACCCTCACAAATGGGGCCCTAACATGGTATTCATTCTTACCCGAACATTCAATTGACTCTTTTGAGATGCTTGTAGATTCCTTCACAAAGGCCCGACGGACATATTTAGGATCACACAAGGAGAGTCTGAATTGTTATGGGAGTTCGTGATCAGGCTCCAGAAAGAAAGATACTGCTACTAGCCGTACTAGATGAGTGGGAAGTGGAGGCGTCACAAAGGCTTTGAATTCGAGGAGCTCCGATGCCTCCCAAAAGCTAAAGGAAAGCCGGCTCGAATTCCAAGCGACTACCTGGGCGGGTGTTCATAACTGTTATGAGTCAAAAATAAAGATAGAAGATGATCATCTTGGGTTCCTGACATCAACTAGAGGACGGGACTGAGACAAGAACCAAGATAAGTTCAAAACCAATTTCGATGCGGATCGACAGTCTTCTAAAGGTCATTTCTTGCCTTACGAGAGAGCAGAGGGACACGATATGGTTTCAGTCCTCGTATAGGTTCGCTCCCCATAGAAGGACCGACCGCGACCGGAGTAACAGATATTTACAAGAAAAAGAAGTATCGGGGACCCGGGATTCCACATATCCTAGGTTAGTGGATTACAGTTTGAGCATCAACATAGTGGAATTGGTATCTACAATGAGATACATGGGAAAAAAAGCACAATTCCCTAAGTCAATTAGATATGATCCTACCCAGAGGAACCTAACCTGTGGTGCAAGTATCATGGGACTTACTACCACAACATTAGGGATTTTTAGCATTTGCACGAGGAGGTGGCGACGTTATTGAGAAACAGACATCTCAGGGAGTTCTTGAGCGACCGAGCCTAGAACAACTACGGCCACAGCTAGGACAATGCATAACCCTCAAAGATAGGAGAAGACCCTTCTCGGTTAACTATCAACATGATTTTCGGAGGGGACGAAATTAATAGTGTAACCTTCTCAACAGCCAAGAAAACAAAGATATCAACGACCGACAACAAGAGACTCTGAAAAGTCACAGAAGACGACATCACCTTCACGGAGGAAGACACCGAGGGACCACATAATGACGCTTTGGTAATTTCTCTCAATGTTTTAAATTTTAATATTAAGCGTGTTTTGGTTGACCCGGGAAGCTCATCCAAAATCATTTAATGGAGAGTGTTTTGAGCAAGCAAAGTTCACTAGAAGCATCATTCCGACAACCAAGCTCCTAGTCGGGTTCAACTTGGCAAGTGTGACAACCTGAGGAGAGGTCTTGCTGTACACGAATGCCGAAGGGGTAACCAAGATCACCTTATTTGAAGTGGTAGACTGCGACATGGGTTACACCATAACCCTCGGAAGGTCGTGGATACATGATATGAACGTTGTGCCCTGAACATATCATCAAATGTTGAAATTCTCGACCACTGAAGGAATCAAGTAGATAAGAGGAGATCAACCGGCAATAAGAGAAATAAACAAAGTTTAGGTTTCCAATAGCAAAGGGAATGAGCCTAGTAAATAGCAATTACCGGAACCGATGCCTTCTTCCTTAACTAATAAAGATGATAAAGGCGAGGAGCCATTGGAATACCATCAGGTGCCGAGATACTTTCAGGTACCAGAGGAGACAAATGCAACCAAGTCCACTGCAGAAGAACTCGAGCAAGTCGCTTTGTTCGAAGAATTCTTGGAAAGGAAGTTTCACTTGGAACAAGATTCAATCCCGAACTCAGGTTAGGATTTATTAATTTTCTTAAAGCTAACATTGATTGTTTTGCATGGTCGCACTCGTATATGACAGGTATCCCATTAGGTGGTCGTACAAAACCTAAGCCTGGACCTGAGTTTCCCTCCAATAAGGCAAAAGAAACGTCCAGTATTCGAGGTGAAAAACATGTTTGTTAAGGAAGAGGTAACTCGACTACTCGACATCGGTTCAATAGGGAGGTAAAGTATCCCGAATAGTTAGCTAATGTTGTTGTAGTTCCAAAGAAGAATAACAAGTTTAGAATGTGATTAGATTATAAAGAAATGAATAAGGCGTTCCCTAAAGACTCGTTCTCATTTCCAAACATTTATCAAATAATTGATGCGATGGCCGAGCGCGAGTTAATGAATTTCCTTGATGCCTATTACGGGTACAATAAAATAAAGATGAACGTGGAGGATCGGGTAAAAACTTCGTTCATAACAAACTTTGGCTTATATTATTATAATGTGATGCCTTTCGGGCTTAAAAACGCCGGAGCCGCTAATTAGAGGCTCGTGAACAAGATAGTCGTGAAGAAAATAGGCAAAACAATGGAAGTGTATATGGATGACATGTTATTTAAGTCTCTAAATACAGGTGATCATTTGAAATACCTCCAAGAAACCTTCGATATCTTGAGGAAGAATAACATGAAACTCAACCTTGAAAAATATGCATTCGAGGTTGGCGCTGGTAAGTTCTTGGGGCTCTTGGTATTACAGAGAGGGATCAAGGTGAATCCCAATAAAATCAAATCCATAAAAGACATCCCGGACCAGCTAACGAGTGTAAAATAAGTATAGAGGCCAACCGGAAGATTGGCCGCTTTAAGCAGGTTCATCTCTCGATCCTCGAAAAAATGTGATCACTTCTTCTCACTTCTGAGGAAGAAGAACAATTTCAAATGGACTCTGAAATGCCAGCAAGCCTTGAAAGACCGATAATGTTACCTATCAAGCCCCCGGCTACTATCAAAATCGGGGAAGGTGAACAATTGCTGATGTATCTAGCATTGTCGGAAGTAGCGGTAAGTGCCATCCAGTTCGAGAGCACGAAGGTATGCAATTTCCTATCTATTATGTTAGTAAGATTTTGTAAGGAGCGGAGACTCGTTATTCGTACCTCGAAAAGCTGTCCTTAGCTCTCGTAGTTACCTCTCAAAATCTTAGCCTTATTTTCAATGCCATCCGATAGTCGTTGTGACAACCTTCCCCTTATAGAATGTTCTTCACAAACCTGAGTTTTCAGGTTAGTTGGCCAAATGGGCAGTCAAAATTAGTGAGTTTGATATTGAATAGAAGCTTAGGAATGCGATCAAATCACAAGTTTTAGCCGACTTTATGGCCGATTTTAGTCACGGCTTAATGCCCTTGGCTATTAAAAAAGCGGTGCTGGTGTCAGAAGCGATATCAGGAGTTTGGATCTTGTTCACGTATAGAGCTTCCAATGTGAAAGGGTCCGGGCTGGGGGTGGTTCTAATCACGCGCTCAGGGGAAATCCTGAGCAGGCCATTAAAACAGTTCCGTTAACTAACAATGAAATCGAGTATGAGACTTTGGTTATAGGGCATGAACTAGCCCGGGGGCTAGGCTCCGAGGCCATAAAGATCAAATGTGATTCCCAACTGGTAGTAAACCAGGTGTACAAGATTTTTGACATAAAGGAGGAACGCATATAGCAGTATGTGAATAAAGTTTAGGGATTGCTTGCACGATTTAGGGAATGGCCAATCACACACATTTCAAGAGAAGAGAACGTGGAAGCAGATGCATTGGCTAATTTGGGGTCATGTACGAAAATAAAAGGATCTGACTCCGGTACTGTCATTCAACTTCGACATTCAGTATTGGATGTAGATGGCTATTGTAAAGTTAACACAACCAACCTAGTCTGGGACTGGAGAAATGAGTTCATCG
This sequence comes from Nicotiana obtusifolia, assembly GCA_002018475.1. Classification (NCBI taxonomy): domain Eukaryota; kingdom Viridiplantae; phylum Streptophyta; class Magnoliopsida; order Solanales; family Solanaceae; genus Nicotiana; species Nicotiana obtusifolia. Next base: position 7,595 of record MCJB01004756.1, read on the forward strand.
AATATCTTCGACATGGAAAATTGCTCGAAGATCCGAAAACGTCTTGAGCACTACGCACCAAGGCAGCTCGTTACTGCCTCATGGGTGGGCAATTTATAGGAGATCGTACCAAGGCACGTTGGCCCAATGTTTAGGATCCTCAAAGGCGGACGACATGATGAGAGAGGTCCATGAAGGAATTTGTAGGAATCCTTCCGGTGCAGATTCGTTGGTACTAAAGTTGGTCAGGGCAAGATAATACTATCCCCTGATGGAACAAGATGCAAAGACGTTCATTCAGAAATGCGACAAGTGCCAGTGCTATGCACAATTGGTGCACCAACCGATGGAACTCTTGCATTTGATATTGTCCTAATGGCCATTCATGAAATGGGGGATGAATATAGTTGTTCCGCTACCATCGAGTCCCGAAAAGGTAAGATTCTTTTTAATTTTAATCGATTACTTCACTAAATGGGTGACGCAGGTTCTTACCAAAAGATGGGTGAACACTAAATGGTCGACTTCCTATGGGAACACATAATCTGTCGATTTGAAATACCAAAGGAAATTGTCTGCGGCAATGGCCCACAGTTCATAGGCTCCAAAGTCACAAAATTTCTCGAAGATTTGAAAATCAAAAGGATTACATCCTCATCCTACCATCCAAATGCTAATGGACAGGCGGAGTCAACCAATAAAGTGATTATCCAAAACCTAAAAAGAGGTTAGAAGCTGCTAAAGACAAGTGGCTCGAAGATTTACCGGGCGTGCTATGGGCGTACCGAACGACAGCAAAATCAAGCACGAGAGAGACACCTTTCTCTCTCCTATATGGCATTGAAGCTCTGATACCGGTGGAAGTAGGGGAACCAAACTTACGGTTTTATCGAGAAAATGAAGAAGCAAATAATGAGGCATTATTGGTGAAGCTGGATATGCTCAATGAACGCAGACACTTGGCACACATGAGAATGGTGGCTCAGAAGAAAAGGATGGAAAGATACTATAATCAGAGGGCCAATCTCTGTTATTTCAAAATAGGAGACTTGGTTTTGAGAAAGGTGACTCAGAACACTTGAGAAATCAACACTGGGAAGCTGGTCCAACATGGGAAGGCCCCTATCGGGTTTTAGCTATCACCGGCAAAGGAACGTACGAGCTGGAAAATCAAGATGAAGTCAAGTTGCCCAGCAATTAGAATGTAATCCAACTCAAAAGGTATTACCGCTTATGGATCCTATCTATACTGAAAGTATGGGCTGCACTTTTTTCCCTTCGACCAGTTTTTGTCCCAATCAAATTTTTCTGGCAAGCTTTTTAACAAGGTAGCAACGGAAAACATATAACGAGAGGACATCATCAGCAAAGCTAAGAACTTTAAATGACAAGGCATGAAATCATAAACCACTATGGGATGGTTAAATAATCTTCAGCTCGATGGCAGGTTCCTAATAGGAAACAAAACTTGCCATCGAACCAATGACTATTTAATCGTTCACGAGTTGTTTCCACCTATGAAGCAAGACTTTCAGTGTTCTAATTCCCATACTTTGCATTCTAACACTAGGGGAAATAATATTAGATACAGCAACATGAATGCCACGACAACTGGGGACTGCGGGAACTGGGAACAACAATGTCTCATTGGGACTGGGGACTGCATGGCCAGCCCCGTAGAAATAAGTTGTACAAGTTAGCCACATGTATTGTCAATTTGTTTTTGTTGGAAACGAATGCTTATGTACTTTTAAAGATATAAGGAATAAAATAAAGTGCTTTTCTTTTTATCTTGCTTCTTCTCCAAATGATGAGTTGATTATCATTTGAAAGTTAACAAAAAACTTCAAATGCTTGTACTGGAATGAACAGGATACGTCCTCTTCAAGAGTATTGTAAACATAAGAGGGCCCTCTCTTATGAAATCCTCATAGTAAAGGGTTGATTCCGGAAAAATTTATGCTCGGAATCAGAAGCTATCTGATGAAAATGTACCCGAAGCTTTAACTAATTTAATGGAAAAAATGTATCTTGTACAATAGTTAAACAAAATTCTTATTTAATTATCAAAAGTTCCAAACTCGATGAAAGGTCTGGCATAATTACAAAAGTACAAGAAAAACAACAAAAGGAAAAAATCTAAACATTATCGCTGCTGGAGCCGGGGGGAGGGAGGCATCTATGCCCCCTTCCCCCGGTAGAAGAAGGCAGGTCCGCCGCCGGTGCTTGAAGAGTCAGTTGCAGCAGGCTGAGTAGGGAAATGTTCTCGAGCAGTTAACTCCAGTGCTCGGGCCATGGCGATGTAATCATCAATATCAATGATGCCCGTTTTGGCTTCTTCCAAGGTTTTTTCCTCATCTGATACATATCATACATCTTTTCAAATACAAGGGAATCCCATTGGTGTTTGAGCTTTAACTTAAGCCTATCAACCTCGGCCTGAAGGTCGTCACTCTTAGATCTCGTGGCACCGAGGCTAGAATCAAGATCATAGATTGTAAATAGGCTAAGTCGATTTTGCTCCATGATATTCTTGAATCTCTCCTCCATTCTGGCCCTCTTTTCCTTGGTGGCATTAGCTCCTCAATTTTGGAGATCAAGGTTGCCTCCAAGTTATTCACTTATTCAACGGAGGCAGACTCGCGCTCGACGGCAGCAAGCACAACATCTTGAAGATCAGCACACTTAGCCTTATCATCTTGGAGCTGTGCATCTTGGATGTGGGCCATCAGTTGTTGCTCACTTTGCTGCAACCGGGCCTCAAGCTCGCCCGTCTCTGCAGCTTTTGCCTCCAGCACTGGGAGGCACGCAGCAAGTTAATTTCTTTCGGCCCACAATTGATCCTGTTCGGAGGAAAGACCTTCTTTATCAAGAAATAGTCTCTAAAGCCCCTCAGAAGCAAGGAAGTTATCCAGTAAAAAGTATATCTGTCACGACCCAAGCCGGAGGGCCGCGACTGGCACCCAAGCCCTGCTCACCGGGCGCCGACGTGCCTTTCGTCTAAAATTCCTTATTATCTACAAAGCCTATGAGGCCCGTATGACTATCTAACAACAATCATAATCAGCTGAAACTTTCCGATAACGACATATTCATACATATCAACTGAAGTACCATACAATGACATGAACATACATATATATAAGATGGACCTTAAGGCTGCGATGCAAAAACTATACAACAAAGTACATTTGCCGACGAGACAATCCAGCTATACATAAACCCACCCCTTGTCTATGAGCCTCTACTGGAACATACTTGATACAACCTGTGTCAAACCAGGGCCCCGACATGTCCTAATGCTTATAACAAAATGCATACCAAGACTACGGCAAGTCCGAAGGATGGATCCCGCCAATATTCGCCGAACAGGACAGCCTACTGTGGTGGGGGAGCTTCGTTTATGTGTCTGTCCGAACCTGCAGCACAACATGCAATATCCACAAATAAAAGGACGTCAGTACGAATAATACTGAGTATGTAAGACAGGAACACAATATAAGAACAGTAATATGCGTCAGGATGAGAAACATGCAACTTGTACCATTTGAATGCCTCTGAGGGATATTGACATGAAATGCATGATACATACGTATAT
>MCJB01004758.1:0-14261 GCA_002018475.1 Nicotiana obtusifolia
AATTCAGAACTGAATACCAAACCCTCACCACAACAGTGAGGAATCTGGAACGACAGTTGGGACAGCTGGCCGGGGCTCGAAATACTCGACCAGCTGGAGCACTACCCAGCGATACTGAAGCTAACCCAAGGGCATCATTGAATGCTGTGTCATTAAGGAACGGGAGACAGTTGGAAGAGGTAGAATCGAAAGAGAAAAAGCAGGTGACCTTTAATGAAAAACCAATCACCATTGAAGCAACAACAGAGAAGGCTAAAGAAGCTGAAAAGTCGGTTGAAGAGGCAGGAGTTAAGCAACCCCCACAATTGGTTGCAAGGCCCCCACCTCCATTTCCACAAAGGTTATAGAAATTGAGGGATAATGAGGAGTATAAAAAATTCCTCGACATTTTGAAACAGGTACAAATCAACATTCCATTGGTGGATATTTTGCAAGAGGTGCCTAAATACGCAAAATATATCAAAGATATTGTGGCCAATAAAAGGAGATTGACTGAATGTAAAACTGTGGCACTCACCGAGTTATGTAGTTCGAGAATTCAAGGCAAGCTACCACAGAAATTAAAGGATCCGGGCAGCTTCACCATTCAGATTTCAATTGGGAAACATGCCGTTGGAAGAGCATTATGTGATCTTGGAGCGAGTATTAACTTAATGCCACTCCCGGTATTCAGACAGTTGGGGTTGGGTGACCCACGCCCGACGACAGTTATATTACAGTTGGCAGACCGCTCTTTGGCTCATCCGGAGGGTGTGATTGAAGACGTCCTAGTCCAAGTTGGCTCGTTCATATTTCACGCAGATTTCATCATCTTGGATTACGAGCCAGATCAGGACGTCCCATTTATTTTGGGGCGTCCATTCTTAGCTACCGGCCACGCCATTATAGATGTCTGTGAAGGTAAAATGACTATGCGGGTGGGGGATCAAGAAGAAGTATTCAATGTCTATAAAGCACTCCGACTGCCAACACATTATGAAGAGTTATCCATGATCTCAGTGGTGGAGAATGTCTCTACATCCTTAGTGCCTTACCTGAGCCCAGCTGATCCTGTTGAACGTATATTGATTGGGGATATGGAAGTTAATGAAGATAAGATAATGGGGGAAATCGAAGAATTACTGGACCTATCTTGAAATTATATTCAGGGGTTCAGAAAATTCGAAGAATTGGAGAGGCCTATTACTCTGACCCTTCCCAAGCCATCTGTTGAAGAAGCTCGAAGGCTAGACATCAAGCCAGATTGATAGCACGAATCTCAGTCGTGCCGCGACGTTAAATCAGGCACTTGTTGGGAGGCAACCCAATTTTATCGCTTTCCTAGTTTAACTTCTTGATTTATTCTTTTAGACTAGATAGGGTAATACAATTGATGTATACATATAGAATTATTAGGTGTAATATTGTAGGACATGTAAGTTGTATAACGGTAATTAAAAAAAAAAAAAGTTCGAAAAAAAGAAAAATTTCGGGAAACAGCGCCCGGCGCTGCCTGGGGCGCTGCAGGCAGAATGTTCCACAATTTTAAGTGTGGGGTCAGGATACTATGGCTCAACCCTTGTACTTATGCTTCGATTTTAAGTGTGGGGTCATGTGACGACTTGCATGCCAACCTATGGCATATGTTTTGAACATTGCTCACATTTCTGTTTACTTGTGTTGCAGGATAATATGGCCCGTGACAACATTAGCAAAAGGTACAAGCGTTGGAACCTCCTCCATCACCTCGTCGGTCCTCTAAAGAAAGCGCAAACAGGGAGTTTTTTTTCTCATCCTGCTCTATTTTCCATGTTTGCATGCATCGAGGGCGATGCATTGTTTAAGTGTGGGGTGGGAAAATACCTGTGTTGTGAGTGTTGTGAATGTATATCACGGATGATTTAGTTTTATTTTGGTCTTTTTAATAGTTGTATTGTTATTAATTTTAGTGTATAAACTAATCTTTAATGTAGAAACTGATAATTTTTCAAAAAAATTTCAGTTTTTTTCCCGACGATGGATCTTTTTCTTGAGGGATAAAATTTGATTAAAAACAACAAAAATATTTTATTTTATTTTTAGGATAGTTAGGTAATATTCCTTGGTTTTTCTTAGGGCACCAGTTCTTTTCCAAGGATGTAGCTCGAATCGAGCAATTTTAATCTTTCTTTTAGAACTAATTTTAGGAAGAACTGGGATATATTGCAATGCTTCTTGACATGGTTTATGCTAGTACAATAGGCTATGACACATGATCCGCTTCCTGTTTAATTATAAGCCTAAAGAAAATCCGCCCAATTTGTGACGCCTCTTCTCAATTGTTGACTTGCATATCATACAGTGTGTTTATTGCTTAATTGTTTCAATTATATATGCTGGCTTAACTCGAAATTTGAACAGAACCGTCGTGATTGAGTCATGTGCATTGTGTGAGTGAGGTTTTGATTCTCTATGCTGTCTTATATAGTCTAGAACTTGCCCCGTGTGTTAATTAAAGCGAAATTGTAAGTTGGGCTAATCTAAGAAATGATATAGGCACTTTCTTGTTTAATTATGGATGTGCTTGTCACATCAAATATAAATTTGTCCATTGCTAGCCCCTTTGAGCCTATAGGCCTTTTTCTTTGGTACCTACATTACAAGCCATTCTCTTATTTTGTTCTTGAATTAAACCTTATTTGAACCTTTACCTCCTAAGGCACTTAGTCGCTAAAAGAAGTAAGGGTAGCCGTTGGGGATTGTCTTGATTATGAGTGGAACCGTGAAAGGACTTGTCGGTGCACTAAAGCTAAAATTGAGAGTCACTAGCTGATGAGTAATTATATGGAGGGTGAATAAAAAGGAAAAAACGAAAAAAGAAAAGAAAAAAAAAAGAAAGAAAGAAAAGTGTTAGTGAAAAATATATAGAAAACACCTCCTATTGATTTGTGCTAGTGGAATGATATAAGTGCTTAATTGAAAAAGGAAGGCTGTGTATATGAGACAAGTGAAGTAATTGAAAAAGAAAAATGTTCGAATTGTGATTTTAGTGTATTAAGTGCTTAGGAGGACTAGTCACTATTACTAAATATATCCTACCTGTCCCCTAGCCTACATTACAACCTTAAAAGTCCTAGTTGATCTTAGATTTGACTAACTCAGTTAGTAGAGATCTACACTACGGGCAAGCTTATGGTACTATTACGGGAAGCATATGAGTTCTTTATGAGAGTGAGGGTATGTTGTTCAATTTTGTGTGATGTTGGTCATATATGTTCCCTCTTCAGATTGTGGTGAGGGCACATGATTTCATAAGCGATTGGTAATGTTGTAAATTGTCTTGTTAGGTAAGTATATGTATTGAGATTGCTTAATGTTGGCAAGTCGGCTTTTGAGGTTGGGTGGTTACATTTGGATTGTTGGATGATATTGAATTATTGTGCGTAAATAGATTTTTCGGGAAGTATATGGATTGATTATGTGTGAATGCTTATTTGCTAGTATTGATTGTGTTCAAAAGTGTGATTTGTTTGAAAAGTCGAATGTTTCGTGAGGATATGAAGAGTTTGGTAGTTGGGAAGGTTGTATATAATCCCATTGCTCGAGGGCGAGTAAGAGTCTAAGTGTGGCGTGTTGATGTTAGGTGTAAAAGATATATATTTCTATGTAAATCACCTCATATTTGGCTCTTGTTTTATGAAATTGGGATGTTAATTGCTTCGATTCATGTTAATGTAATGTGTTTTTATGTGTAGGAATGAGTCGGGAGCAATTGGGGGCGAAACGGGCAAGAAACGAGCCAAAACGAGACAAAAGCGGACCAAGAGGCAATGGGCGCCACAGGCAGCCTGGCGCCACCTATGGCGCTGGAGGCAGAACATGGAAAGAAGTCACTGGACGCAGCGCCCTGGGGGGCGCCTGGCGCCAGCCAGGGCGCCGACTTCGGGAAATCGTCCTAGTCCGTCTAGGAGTCCATTATTTCGACCCTAACCCTTCCCAACACCTATATAAACACCTCCAAACCCAATAGGAAGGAGAAGAACGTGATTTTGGAGTCTAGAACGCCACGGAACATCGCACAGGAGCAATCAATCATCAGTCTTCATCTCTGTCTAGTATTTTTGTTAGTTTTTCAATACTCTATCTTTTGATTTTGTTGAACATGAGTGGCTAATCACCCCTTGTTCTGGGATTGTGATTAGCCATGAATATTGTGATTCGAAATTGACAATTCCTTGTTTATAATTCATAATCATATGGTTGTTTCTTCAATTCTATGCCTAATTGCTTAATTGTTTTGGTCATCAATTGAGTTCTATTAATTATCTATGCTATGTTTGGGAAAACTATGTTTAGATTAGAAAAGAATTGAAGAAAGCATGTTCTTAACCTTTTAAGGGGGCGGATTCGTGGCTAGGATAGGAATATACTTAATCACCATGCTTAATTGAATATCGTGTTTTTATTGCGTTCTTGATAGATTAATTCCATAGGAATATAGGTGTTAATCTTATTGAAAATAGGCGAATAGTACTTCGGAAGAAGGCTATGAGTATGTTTATCGATTAATTAGCAACCATACATGAATTATATGAACGGGAAGTCAATTAGAACACAATAGGATTGGAAAAATAATCACAACCCTGGAATATTTGTCTTATTGATTACAAAACACGCAATTTGTTCCTTGCAATTCTTAGATATAAATTAGAATTATAATTTAGAATTAATCCATCTATTGAAACTCGACTCTTGCTTGTTTAAATGACTATATTAGTTTGTTAGAAAGTAGTTAAGTTAAATCCCTGTGGGTACGACAACCTGGACTTATAATCCTATATTACTTGTCGACCGCGTATACTTGCGTGTGCGTTAGGGAGCAACACTTCGCAAATATGAATTCTTCCCCAGCAACCCAGGCTCGCAAATGCGAGGGCTACTTCGCAAATGCGATAGTCGCATTTGCGACAAAATTATCGCAAATGCGATGGAACCAGTACCAGCACAAATAATTTTTGACAAAGCATTCTGAAACTAATCCGAAACTCACCCAGCCCCCGAGGCTCCAAACCAAACACCCAAAACAGTCCAAAAACATAACACGAAGTCTCTCGCAGATCAAAACATCAAAATAACCTCTAAAAGCACGAATTGGACGCCAAAACGCATGAAAATCACAATTAACTTCAAGAACTTCAAGAATAGCAACCAAACGTCCGAACCATATCAAATCAACTCCAAATGACACTGAACTTTGCAGGCAAGTTCCATATGACGAAACAAACCTACTCCAAGTCCCAAAACCATAATCCGAACCCGATAGTCTTAAAGTCAAATCACGGTCAAACTTAGGAAAGCTCTAAACTTTTAAATTGCCAACTTTCACCAAATGATGTTGAAACCCTATAAAAACATCCAAATGTAAATCCGGGCATTCCCCCAAGTCCAAAATCAGCAGCTGGACCTACCGGAACCATTAAAACTCTGATCTGATGTCAAATACTCAAAAGTCAAACCTTGGTCAATTCTGTCAACTTCGAGCTTCTCAAATGAGAGTCACTCCTTAAAATCATTTCCGAACCACACAAAAACCTGAGCCCGATGATGCACGCAAGTCATAATACACTATGTGAAGTTACTCATGACCTCAAACTGTCAAACCGGACGCAATTGCTCAAAAACAGTTGGGTCATTACATCCTCCCCCACTTAAACGTACGTTCCTCCTTGAACGTGCTAGGAGTCGTTCCAAAGCTATCAAATCACCACATGATCTCACCATACATACACCGGGGATGATTCCACATCACCCAAATTGAATAAAACTTTGTTCAAAACCTCCACAATGCTGCCCATGATAATTGGAACATGCAGAAACGCATAGCCACCCATAAAATCAACAAGCCAAGAAGCTCTCGTCCGTCAAGGGCCATTGCCCAATTCTGAGCAGAAATAGCATCATCCTTCCAAACACTCCTCATGCCGATACTATAGTGCAAATCTCGGGTCTAGAAACCGCATCTCAGCCAATACAAGCAGCCCAACTAACAACTCATCAAGGAACCACACATATTATCACATAACACGGTCCGTACACTAAACAAGCAATAACTCAGACATGCAGTAAACTAGAAGGAAAGCAAGGTACGAGGATTATCTAACAAGTGCAACAGATATAACAACAAAGTACAATTTCATCAATTTATCCCACAGAGGGTAATTTGGAACACAAAATAAGCACAAGGAAGGGTATCCCACATAACATCTGTTGCAGCGTGCAACCCGCTCCTAAAAATATATCAATCCACATAGGGATATCTATCGAGCCAAAGTGCTCGGGCTCACTGATCACTTGTATGCCAACATCATGTACGATAGAGTGCACAAATATAACTGTGGGAAGGTGAATAGAAATAATACAACATAGAGGAAACAAGCACAACTGAGGTGCAATGAGAAAATCAACATCACGAGGCTATCTTGCCCATACCTCCATAAGGCCTGAACGGAATTACAACATGCGTGGAGAATAATCATACAACATCACATCCCATCATCGCATAAGAGAGAAACACATAACACAGACTAGGCATAAGTAACATCCATCATGCCCGGTACCAACCCCGAATATCAACTTCACAAGGGTAACCAAACCTGATCTAACATAGAATACACACCCTCATTGGGCTTTCAAATAGCCCCCAAACCAATTTCGATCACTCCCAAACAGGTAAATATCCTTCCAAAGGTCCATAACAACCTATCAATAATTTATGCCATCAGTTATCCCATTCTCCATGGTTCTTCACAGTCCGTAAACAAGAAATAATCCGCCTATGAGGACACCCGCCCGGAAACCTCATGAATACCGGAACTTCCATACTCGATCTCAACTGCGCTACTTAAATGGCTGATGCGTCACTCACACTCTATCATCTTACGAACACACCTACATAGATCTTTTATACCGCGTAGCAAAACCTGTACTTCAGAAGCCCCAAAACCCGGCAATCACCATACCACTAGCCAAGCATCTGCAACCCAAATCACATGGTGATTTTCCTCAAATGCACGATCCAACAACGCCAACATTCTATTAACTTCTGATATCCATCTAGGAAAAACCATAATGCACAACACATTCCTATGTCCGAAGCGGAAAACCAACTCAAGTCGTGGTCGATACCATCGAGAACTCTCCGAGACCTGCCCGTTCATAACTAAGCCATCAGGACCGAATCTCCCCAACTCAACTAAATCACGCAAACCGTCCACCCCAAGAGTACTGCCACAAACACCAGTAGAGAATTAACACCCAAGAAGGACCAATTACCCTTATTGCCATGCTGGCCCAACATTACCCAAGCCGACCCACTTCTCCAGATCCTCCTCGACTTTCCTTCAGGGTTGTTCCTCCTTGTCGATACACAACAATATCAAAACCAAAGCTCAATACAGAAGACTCTAGCATGAACCACATAGTCCAGAAGCTCACAAACCACTGTATTTTCTCTGAAGCACCTCATAGTGTCGCAATCGAGATACCCATGCTGAATAGACCTTCTGTGAATCTAAAATCGTTGCTCTAACCCTTCTGACATTGAAATATTGATTCACTAATGACGCAGAAATACCGCTAGTCCCAACAGCATTCCATGCAAATCTCTTATCTTAATCATATACAAATTTTGGGGAACCTTTCAATACCACATATATATATATACATCTCAGGCCAAAACTGATATAACACCTGACCCTGCAATCTAAACGCCGATAGTAGACTTCCCCACTTGGAACGAAGCCATAGGAAACAACATCCGATGATCCACAAAAACTAACCTTCACAGCTCGTACAACACCAATCATGAGATATCCTAAGTCATCTACTAAGTGCATGTCTATCCTCGTGACAATTAACCTCGCTTCCTCTAATACCTAGAATAATAATATGTACCTTCAACTAAGTATAAATCCCATACGAACCACACAGTCTCTAATACCACCAACAATCCTCAAATCAACAACCACCTCGTGACCCTATCATGATCGCGACGACAAGTCAACTAATTAAACCTTCCCAAGCTCGTACTTATCAACCAGATGCCAAAACCTACTGCACCCCTACGTGAACCACTGAATGATCTCTTAATACATCTGCATCTTCAGTCTGGATTACACGTTGAGGCAATGGTCGAGCATCCATGGCTTCCTCGTAGCCCATCCGCAGCATCACAAACCGATGGCGCGTAGCTGATACTGAAGGCGCAATAACATACACAAGCGGATGCAAAGGAATAGAATATATAGGTTTCAAGCTGAATCAATGTCGTACGATAAGGCGTTCGCAGGATCCAAAGTCACCTTCCATTGTATTTATTTCCACTGTTTCCTATTACTCTGGAACAGTGATGTATTCATTATATATAGTTACTTTTAGAAAGGCTTATGACTTGTACTACCGGTTTTGGGGTTAAGTATCTGTTATTGGTTCAGCTATGCTGTTACTGATATTATTTAAAGTATTGCAGTTAAGCTAGTTTAATTCCATTAATGATCAGCAAGTGTTACGCTTACCTAGTCTTAGAGGCTAGGTGCCATCAGGACATCCTACGGAGGGAAATTGGGGTCGTGACAAGTTCGTATCAGAGCACTAGGTTCATAGGTGCTATGAGTCATAAGCAAGTAATAGTAGAGTCTTGCGGATCAGTATGGAGACTTCTGTGCTTATCTTTTATAGGCTACGAAAACTATTACGAAATTCCACTTCTTTCGGTCCAGCAAGTGTACCTTAAAGTCTCCAGCCGCAGAAGCATAAGTCTCAAACCAACTCGATCCGAAGTACCTGGTTTTGTACAAAAATATGTAGAAATGTAGCATGAGTACACCATAGTGGTACCCAATAAGTATCAAGACTAACCTCGATAAAGCAGTAACGAGGCCAGGTTAAGAAACCTACCAGACATGTAAATCTGTACAAGATAATACATAAAGCTAACAAGAAAAGAATATCAATATAAGGCCATTAATAGAAAGATTTTAAATCTACAATCAACAGTGAAGATAAAGGAAGCACGAATGGCAACGAGAAACAATCAAGTAGTTAAGCAACAACATAGACGGGGTACCAATGAAATATGAATGTGTTCAAGTAGGGGAGACGATGACAACACAATCAATCAAGTCATTCCTAATGCACAAATTTCAACCAGAATTACTCCACATACCACTCCTCGTAATCTCATATCATAAGTCAAAACTTCCAAACTTACACACATGGCACCTTGTGCCCACATTTTTTCAAATTACTTTCACATGGCAAAATCCGCGTGCTACCATATACGTAGTGTCCGTGTCAAAAATAATATTCGATGAATTTATTCATATACAATAAAGTAAAATTTTAGTTTCTGAACCAAGTAGGAAATCAATGAGAAAATGAGTTTATTTTAGAAAATATTTGGGTGAAGAAAATAACATTTTCAAATAAAATAAAGCATCGGATAAGCTACTAATTTGAAGATAGGTTTTAATAAATAAAAACAAAATAACGATTCCTTTTTAAGTAAAATAGAAACATCAGATAGGGTAAGGAGATTAAGTTGAGAAATGGGTTAAAGTAAAATATGACGACTATTAAAAATAGTAAAGTACCGAATGAAAGACGAGTTTTAACTTAAGAGTCACATAAGGTAAGCATGTTATTAATTCTTTTATTTAAAAAAGTTATGTTACTAACAACTCAAAAGGGTATGATATGAAGACTCAGCGTAGTAAATTCATCTTGAAAATCAATTCACCGAAATAATAGTAATAGGAAAGGAAAATAGGGAATGGCGGAAAAGCAGTAAGCAAATGAAAACAACTCAATCCTCAAAATCAGTAAATATAGCAATATCCATTATCAGAATCTCATATGCTAAATACTGAAAGCAAAAACATTACGAAAATAAATACAACACACACAATATGTTGTGGGCGCAACCCGATTCTACCGTACAAATACAGTCCTCCCTTATTTCACCCGTAAATATCAATAATAATAAGTAAAAATATGTTGCAGCGTGTAACCCGATCCCACCACATAATCAGAGTCAATACCATAATCCTCCCTTATTTCACCATATCAATTCTCCCTTATTTTGCCTGTTGCGGCGTGCAACCTGATCCCGCCGTATCTTTATTAATCCACCCTTATTCCACCTGTTGCAGCGTGCAACCTAATCCACAAGCAATTAAAATTAACAACAACAATCCAACACTCAATTTACAAGAATTTCTACAATCATAGGTATAAGTACACGGCAATAAAGGAACCACGCAAAAGTCGGGGAATGCAACAAATATTACAAAAGCAGCAGGACAAATGAAGCACGTGACAACTAAGGTGTGCAATTACAACAATTAAGGCAAGTAGCAGGTAAGTACAGAGTCATGGAAGGAACTCAACAATTAAGAGGTCACAAGACAATAAGGAAAGCAACAACTTCAACTAAAGCAATTAAGTGCACAATAACAGGTAAGAGGAAGAACAAGTGGTAACAACGTCAAGTAAAGCATGTAAGAGTAGACTAACGATGAAAGATGTCTCAGATTTTGACACTTCAATTAAAAGCATGGAGAGTGTTTAGATACTTGAAACCGGTCAAATACCACATATAGGTCGTGTACCACTCGCCAACTCGCGTACACGTCCTTCACATAACACGAATACCACATTTATCTCAAATCCCAAAGGATAATTTCTCCCACACAAAGTTAGAGAGCATACTTACCTCAATTCAGCTAAATAAATACTCAAATTAGCTTTTCCTTTAAAAATTCACCTCCGCTCGGCTCAATCTAGCCAAAGATGACTTAAATACATAAAACAATGCAAGAGAAAATAATTTTAATTAACAAAACTATGATCTTTATACAATTTCTAAGAAGTCAACAAAATTCAACCCCGAGGCCCGCCCTGTCAAAACCCGGGTCCAAGGGTAGGTCTTGACTAATCATAGCCCACGAGTCCATATACGTGTTTTGTTTCCAAATTCGAGTCCAATTCATCTCTCAAATCTCCAATTTTTATTTTTCAATACTTTGACAAAAATCTCCAAATTTTCCCTTAGATTCTCATGAATTTGATATTAAATCTAATGTATAATCACGAAATATAACTAAAATTTGCTTAGAATTGCATACCCAATAGTTTGGTATCAATATCCCTCCACAAAATCGCCCCTATCGAGGCTAGAGTTTAAAATATATCAAAATGAAGCTAAGTCTCAGAATACTCACGATATGTAGGCTGCAAATGTCACATTTGCAACATTTGCTAACCCCACAAAGCGAGCATTTCATTGCAAAAGTGAAACATGAGACTTTCTGCTAAGGTCGTAATGCGAAGACAGCTGCCTCGCAAAAGCGGCAGGAATCTTCGCAAAAGCAAACAACAACACTTCACAAATGCGAGGGTCTTTGCAAATGCGAATTCTTCCCCAGCAACCCAAGTTTGTAAATGCGAGGACTGGTTCGCAAATGCGATAGTCACGTTTGCGACAAAATCATCGCAAATGCGATGGAACTAGTACCAGCACAAATAAGTTTTAACAAAACATTCCGAAACTAATATGAAACTCACCCGAGCCCCCGAGGCTCCAAACCAAACACCCACAACAGTCAAAAAACATAACATGAACTTGCTCGTGCGATCAAAACATCAAAATAACCTCTAAAAGCACGAATCAGATGCCAAAACGCATGAAAATCACAATGAACTTCAAGAATCGCGACCAAGCATCCGAACCATATCAAATCAACTGCAAATGACACCAAAATTTTGCAAACAAGTTCCATATGACAAAAAGAACCTACTCCAAGTCCCGAAATCAAAATTCGAATTTGATATCCTTAAAGTCAAACCACGGTCAAACTTAGAAGAGTTCTAAACCTTTAAATTTCCAACTTTCGCCAAATGATGTCGAAACCCTATCAAAACATCCAAATTCAAATATAGGGGTTCGCCCAAGTCCAAAATCACTAACTAGACCTACCAGAACCATCGAAACTCCGATCAGAGGTCAGATACTCAAAAGTCATCCATAAAAACTTTAAGGTAGTCCTCCACCATGTCCATGACACCTTCGAAAAGTCGCTGGTGCATTGCACAAACCAAATAGTATCCGCTTGAAAGCAAAATTACCATAGGGACATGTAAAGGTTATTTTCTCTTGATCTTCTGGAGCAATAGGAATTTGGTTGTAGCCCAAGTACTCATCAAGAAAATGGTAAAAAGCACGACCGACCAGTCTATCGAGCATTTGATCTAAGAAAGGAAGTGGAAAGTGATCTTTCCTTGTGACTTTGTTGAGCTTGTAATAATCCATACACACCTTTCAACCGGTCACCGCTCTTGTAGGATCAACTCATTCTTGTCATTGGTGACCACCGTCATGCTCCCTTCTTTGGGACACATTGAACCGGAGAAGTCCATTAACTATTGGAGATGAGGTAGACAACCCCGGCATCCAACCACTTGATAATCTTCTTCTTGACAACTTCTTGCGTAGCCTCATTGAGTCTCCTTTGATGTTCAATATATGGTTTTGTGCCATCCTCCAACTTGATATTATGCATGCAAAAGGCGGGGCTTATCCCCCAAATATCCATCAAGGTTCAACCAATAGCCTTCTTCCTCTTTTGTAGCACCGCCAATGTGGAATCTACTTGCACGTTAGTCAAACAAGATGAAAGAATAATCGGTAAAGTGGAACAAGGGCCAAGAAATTCATACCAAAGATGTGGAGGTAATAGCTTCAATTCAAGGTAGGTGGCTCTTCAATCGAAGGCTTTGTAGGAGGAGGAGTCCAATTTTCAAGATCCAAGGACAATTTTCCAGGTGCATAGTTGTACGACCCCATTCCTTGCAAAGAGTTCACACATTCCATGAAGCCATCCATCTCGTCATCATCAAAGTTCAGCAAGACGGCCTCCAACATATCACCAACGTTGATTGTAGCACTTGTATAATCAACATTGACATCGGTCACCAAATCCACAAAATAACACGCCCCATTGCTATTTGGTTGCTGCATGGACTTACACACATGAAATATCACTTTTTCATCACCAACCCGGAAAGTGAGTTCTCCAGCTTCAACATTACAAAGAGATTTACTTGTAGCAAGGAAAGGTCTCCTAAGAATAATTGGCACTTCATAATCTACTTCACAATCTAGAATGAAAAAATCCACTGGAAGGATAAATTTATTAACACGAACCAAAACATCTTCAATCACACCCAATGGCCTTTTCATGGTACGATCGGTCATTTGCAATCTCATAGAGGTGGGTCTTGCTTGCCCAATTCCCAAATTCTTGAAAACTGAATAGGGCATCAAATTGATACTTTCCCCAAGATCACAAAGAGCTTTAGCAAACTCGGCACTTCCAATTGTACAAGGAATCGTGAAAGCACATGGATCCTCCAACTTAGGAGCCATTGAATGAACAATTGCACTCACCTGATGAGTGACTTTGATGGTCTCAAAATTCATCAACCGCTTCTTTGTCACAAGATCCTTCATAAACTTTGCATAACCGGGCATTTGTTCCAAAGCTTTGACCAATGACACATTGGTTGAAAGAATCTTCATTATTTGAATGAACTTCTTGAATTGGTTTTTACCATTTTGCTTGGCAAGTCTTTGAGGGTATGGAGGTGGAGGATTAGGCAATGGTGCCTTAGCTTTTTGCACTACCGGCTCCGATATGTCAATAATGTGTTCCCTGTATGAGTCATCTCCTCTTGAGTCTCTTCCACACTATTATTAATATCAATCCGAACTTCCTCATAGGGCTGAACAACATTGTTCGGGATCTCTTCTTCTTGCATCACTTGATCAATATCAACAAGTCGCCTTCCACTTGAGGTGGGTGCATTCTCGCATCTTCCACTTCTTGTGATAACCGGCATGCATACCCCGTATTGTTATCACCCTTTGGGTTTACCACCGTGTCACTTGGTAGTGCCTCCTTAGGACGAGAATTTAAAACTTAAGAGATTTGCCCCATTTGAACTTCTAGGTTGCGGATTGATGTGTTGTGTGAGGCAAGTTGGGTATCCGAATAGGTATTCTTTTCCATCATTTGCTTAAATATACTTTCAATATGTCCCATCTCATTGTTTGAAGAACTTGAACCATGGGAAGGATAAGTAGGTAGGTTGTTCGGTTGTTGGTACATTGAGGGCCTTTGAAAACTTGACCCCTGGTTGCCTTGATAGTTGTTCCATCCGCCTTGATTGTTACCTCTTTGATTTCC
>MCJB01004758.1:20365-60078 GCA_002018475.1 Nicotiana obtusifolia
GAAATTCCCCCCCCCCCCCCCCCCGGGCCCACGTACCTGAATTCCAGAAATTTTCGAATATAATTATTACCCATGAATTCCCGAATTCAAATATATAATTTGCTCTAATTTCCACCACCAAATTCGTGATCAATTCCTACATTTACCATAACCCTAGGTTCTTCACAAATCCCACAAGTTTCACAAATTTTCCCACGTTTAATCTACCTATAATTCGCGTAATTAACTTCAAAATAGGTGGGGTGTACTTACGTTGTGTTGTGATGACAATCCCCTTCAAAAGTGCTCTTAAAATTGCACAAGACCAAATGAAAATGTGAGGAAAAATGACTAAAGTCTAGAATTAAAAACCCTCATTGCCCAGCAATTTCCACTTCTGCTGACCTAGGGTCGCACCTGCGACGCCGCACCTGTGAAAAATCCATCGTAGGTGCGGTTCTCACCAAGATTGACCAAGTCTGCATCTGCGGAGAATAATGCGCACCTGTGCATCTGCTTCTGCTGAAACAGTCCGCACCAGTGCACTCGCGCCTGCGGAGGGACTTCCGCTCCTGTGACCCTAGGCCTTCCTGGCCTCGTCTGCATCTGCGACCACCTTTTCTCTCTTGCGAACTAGGAGATGCAAAAAACACCTCGCATGTGCGATCATCGCCCAGCCTACTCCAGGCCGCTTCAGCGACCATTGGGCCTTTTCTGCAAGCTGCCACTTGCGGCCATTTCCATGCAGGTGCAATTGCACTAGGTCTGAAGCCACCAGTAGTCTCCCATGTCCAAAACCAAGTCCCATTCCAATTCGATTCGCACCCGAGGCCCCCAGGACGCTATCCAATTACATTAACACATCCCACAATATAATATGGACTCGCTCACGCGAACGGAACACCAAAATAATATCTAGAATCACGAATCCGACTCCAAACGCATAAATTCAACATGAAACTCAAAAACTTCTAAAACCACTTCCGCACATCCGATTCCTATCAAATCAACTCACAATGATGCGAAATTTTGCGTGTAAATCATAAATCACCACATGGAACTATTCCAAGCTCAGAATCCCAAACGAACCTTGATAAGAACAAAGCCTACTCCAAACCAAATTTAAAGAACTAGAAAACCTTCAATGAATAACTTTCCACATTAAGCACCGAAACGCTCTTGGGTTACCCGAAACCAGATCCGAACACACTCCTAAGTACGAGATCATCATATTAACCTATTGGAACCTTCAAATTCTGGTTCCAAGGTCGTTTACTCAAAATATTGATTCAAGTCAAACTTGGCCACCTTAGGCCACTATAAAGGAACTGAGTGTTCTGGTTTCAACTGAACCCTTCCAAACCCAAACCAACCATCTCCGGAAGTCATGAAGCAGTAAAAGCACATACGGGGAGTCTTAACTAAGGGAACGAATATCTAGAAAGCAAAACGATCGATAGGGTCGTTACATTCTCCACCTCTTAAACAAATGTTCGTCCTCGAACGGGTCTAGAATCATACCTAAAGTGCTGAATAAGTGAGGATATCTGCTCCTCATGTCCTCCTCGGCCTCCTAAGTCGCTTCCTCGACTGGTTGACCCCTCTACCGAACCTTTACCGCAGCAATCTACTCAGACCTCAACTAACGAACCTGCCTATCAACAATGGCAGCTGGCTCCTCCTCATAGCCCAGACTCTCATCTAGCTGAACCATGCTATAATCTAGCATGCGCGACCTATCGGCATAGTACCTCTGGAGCATAGACACATGGAAGACTGGATGAACTCCCGATAGATTGGGAGGCAAAGCAAGCTCATAAGCAACCTTCCCAACTTGCCTCAACACCTCAAATGGGCCAATAAACCTTGGGGTCAGCTTGCCTTTCTTCCTAAACCTCATGATGCCTTTCATCGGTGAGACTTTCAAGAGAACCTTCTCTCCCACCTAGAATGATAAATCACGCGCCTTCTGATCCGCGTAGCTCTTCTGTCTGGACTGTGTTGTGCGAAGTCGCTCCTGAATCAACTTTACCTTCTCTAAGGCATCCTTCACTAAATCGGTGCCATATAACTTAGCCTCGCCAGGCTCAAACCGCCCGATGGGCGAACGGCATCGCCGATCATATAAAGCCTCAAATGGAGCCATCCTGATGCTGGACTAATAACTGTTGTAAGTAAACTCGGCCAAGGGAAAGAAGCTAACCCACTGCCCACTGAAGTCGATAACACATGCTCTGAGCATATCCTCCAAAATCTGAATTGCCCGCTTCGACTATCCGTCGGTCTGCGGATGAAAAGTTGTGCTGAGTTATACTCGGGTACCCAACTCGCTCTGTACTGCTCTCCAGAAATGCGAAGTGAATTGAAGGCCTCTATCTGAGATGATGGAAACAGGCACACTATGCAACCGAACAATCTCCTAAATGTAAATCTAGGCCAACCTCTCTGAAGAGCAAGTAGTCACCACTGGAATAAAATGTGGTGACTTGGTCAGCCTATCGACAATGACCCACACGACATCAAACTTCCTCAACGTCCGCTGTAACCCAACAACGAAGTCCATAGTGATGCGCTCCCACTTCCACTCCGGTATAACCATCTGCTGGAGTAGGCCACCTGATCTCTAGTGCTCATACTTGACCTGCTGGCAATTTACACATCTCTCCACATACTCAACTATGTCCTTCTTCATCCGCCGCCACCAATAATGCTGCCTCAGATCGCGATACATCTTCGTAGCACCTGGATGAATAGAATACCAAAAACTGTGCGCCCTTATAGAATTTTCTCCCTCAAGCTATCGACATTAGGAACATATAGGCGACCCTAGAGTCGTAGAACACCATATTCACCTACAGTAACCTCCTTGGTACCACCCTGTACTACCGTCTCTCGAAGAACCAACAAGTACGGATCATCACACTGACGAGCCTTGATCCGATCCAGCAATGAAGATTGAGCCATAACACATGCAAGAACTCGACTGGGCTCTGCAGTGTCCAACCTCACAAGTTTTTTAGCTAAGGACTGAATGTCCAAAGACAATGACCTCTACTCTGCCGAAATGAAGGCCAAACTACCATACTCTCGACATTTCTGATCAAGGCTTCCGCACCCACATTCGCCTTGTCTGGATTGTAAAGGATGGAAATATCATAGTCCTTTAGTAACTCAAGCCACATGTGTTGCCTCAAATTAACGTCCCCCTGCTTAAACAAATGCTGCAAGCTGCGAGGATTAATGTAAACCTCATAGGACACCCCATAGAGTTAATGCCTCCAGATTTTAAGAGCATGAACTATCACGGCCAACTTTAAATCATGCACGGGGTATCTCTTCTCGTGGGCTTCAGCGGATGTGAAGCATATGCAATAACTCGCCCCTCCTACATCAATGCACAACCCAAGCCAACACGCGAAGCGACCCAGTACATGGTATACATCCCCGAATCAGAGGGCAACACTAACACTGGTGTTGTAGTCAAAGTGGTTGAGCTTTTGAAAGCTCGCCTCGCAATCATTGGACCATCTGAACGGAGCACCCTTCTGGGTCAGTCTAGTCAAGGGCACTGCAATAGATGAGAAGCCCTCCACGAATCAACGATAATAACCTGCTAACCCCAAGAAACTCCTGATCTCGGTCACTGTAGTAGGACGAGGCCAACACTGGATTGCCTCAATCTTCCTAGGATCCACCTTAATACACTCACCTGATACTACATGTCCTAAGAAAGCCAGGGAATCCAACCAAAACTCACACTTGGAAAACTTAGTATAAAGCTTCTGTTCCCGCAAGGTCTAAAGCACTAATCTCAAATATTGCTCGTGCTCCTCCATACTACGTGAGTAGATCAATACATCATCAATGAAGACAATAACAAATGACTGGAGATACAGCCTGAACACTCGGTTCATCAAATCCATAAACGTTGCCGAGGCGCTGGTCAAGCCGAAGGACATCACTAAAAACTCATAGTGACCAAATCTAGTCCGAAAAGTCGTCTTCGGAATATCCGAAGCATGGATCTTCAGTTGATGATACCTAGATCTCAGGTCGATCTTAGAGAACACCCTGGCACCCTGTAACTGGTCAAACAAGTCATCAATGGCGGCAACGGATACTTATTCTTGATGGTGACTTTGTTCAACTGGCGGTAATCAATGCACATCCACATACTCTTTCTTCTTCACAAACAACACTGATGCGCCCCAAGGCGACCTACTAGGTCTAATGAACCCCTTCTCAAGCAACTTCTAAAGCTGCTCCTTTAACTCTCTCAAATCCTTGGGAGCCATACGGTAAGGCGAAGTAGAAATAGGATGGGTGCTTGGCACCAAATTAATACCGAAATCAACCTCTCGATCTGACGGCATACCTGGTAGATCAGCATAAAATACATCGGAATACTCTTGTATCACAGGCACTGAATCTAACGCGGGAGTCTCTGCAGTAGCATCCCAAACAAAGGCTAAGTATGTCAAACAACCCTTCTCTACCATATGTCGAGCCTTCAAGAAAGAAATAATCTGGCTGAAAGTATTGACAGACGAACCCCGCCACTCTAATTTGGGCAACTTAGGCATCGCCAAAGTAACACTCTCGGCATAGCAATCAAGATGGCATGGTACGGGGACAACCAGTCTATGCCGAAGATAACCTTGAAATCAACCATATCAAGCAATAAAAGATCTATTCTTGTCTCATATCCACAAAAAGTCACCACACAGGACCGGTAGACTCGATCTACAACAACAGAATCACCCACTGGCGTGGACATATATATAGGAATGCCCAAGGACTCGCGAGACACATCCAGATAATGAAAAAATAAAGAAGAAACATAGGAGTAAGTAGACCTTGGGTCAAATAATACCGAGGCATCCCAATGGCAGACAGAAATAGTACCTGTGATCACTGCATCGGAGGTGATTGGCTCTGGCCTGGCGGGGATGCAGAGAATCTAGGCGGAGCGCCACATGACTGGCCTCCACCTCTAGGACGATCCCTAACCACCTGCCCTCCGCCTTTGGCCGGTCGGGAGGGCGGTATGGTAGCTGGTAAGGTAATTATGGGCTGATGGTCCTGCTGCTCGGCCTTGCCCCAAAGTTTGGGACAAAACCTCTTCACGTGGTCAAGATCCCCGCACTCAAAACAACACCTCGGAGCAGTGGGCTGCTGACCTGAAGTCTGACCCTGATAGCCTAAATACCCACTGGAAGAACATTGAATAGCTGGCAGATAGTAAGTACTCTCTGGAATGGAACTGAAGTAGGGTCGTGCTGGAGCACTCCGAGCAGGCGGTGGTGCTAGCTGCTTAGGCTTGCTAGGCTGACCCCTCATGTACTGACCTCTTCCCCAGGTAGGCCGCCACTGAATCCTCCAAATTGTCGAGGCCTCTTGTCCTTCGGCGCAAATCCTCCACTGCGGTTGCGAATACGCTCTATCCTCCGAGCTTTATCCACAACCTGATGAAAGGAAGTCCCCATCTCTACCTCACGGGCCATAGGAACCTAAATCTCAGGGTGCAGACCTGTAATAAACCTTCACACCCTCTCTGCGTCTGTGGGGAGTGTAATAGCTGCATGGCGAGACAAGTCAGTGAATCTCGCCTCATAGTTGGTGACAGACATGTGACCTTAACGAAGTCGCTCAAACTGACCCCGAAGCTCGTCTCTCTCAGAAGGTGGTATGTACTTCTCCAAGAATAGATGCGTAAATTGATCCCAAGTCAAGGGAGGTGAACCTGCCGGCCTGCTACCATCTGCGGGCCTTACCCTCAAGCTGAAAAGTGGTGAAGACCACCCCGTTGGACTCCAATATCCCCATGTTCCGAAGTCTATCATTGCACTGGTCAATGAAATCCTAGGGGTCCTTTGACTGCGCACTCCCAAAGTTAGGGGGGTGAAGTCTAGTCATTGGTCCAACCGCTTCTGCTGATCAACGGTAGTGACTGGTATAGCCTCTGCCACAGCCATTGCAACAAGCTAGCCTCTGTCCGCTCACCCCTAAAGTTAGGGGGGGCGAAATCTAGCCCATCGGTCCAATCGCTTCTGCTGATCAATGGTAGCGACTGGTATAGCCTCTGGCATAGCCACTACAATAGGCTAGGCTCCGCCGACAAGTAATGCACTTGGGGTCTGATAAACAACAGCAGCGTGCCCTGGAGTCTGACTGGTAGGGGTCTGTACTCCCCCTCCCGCCTAAGATGTGGCAGGGTCTACTGAAAATAAATCAGCCTGCGTCATAGAGTCCATGAACTGCAGTATACGGCCTATGACCTCCTATAATCCTGACGCAGTCATGATGTCTGCTAGGGCTGGCACAGCTGCAGGCGCCTGATCCTGCTCCTCAACAGCAGGATCCTCCACTAGATCCACTAGTGGTACAACGGGAGAAACTCTAGGATGCCCTCGTCCTCTGACAGGAGCTGGAGCCCTCCCCCGGCCTCTAGCATCGGGGGGAGCAACTCATCTACCGCTTGGTACATCCGCCGCGCGCGTTCTCACCTTGTATGAGAGATCATTAGAAAGATACTTAGTACAATATCAACTACATGATAGGAGTTGAAGAAAGAGAAGTTTCCTAATACCTTATAGCCTCTCAAAGATAAGTAGGGACGTCTCCGCACCGATCCGCAAGACTCTACTAGGCATGTTCATGACTTCTGAGACCTATGTAAACCTAAAAATTCTGCTACCAAGCCATCACGAAATAGGTTGCAATGGCACCTAACGCTGCCCTTAGGCAAGGCCACTAATTAAACTACCATTTATTTACCCCCCTTTTAACATTTTAAAACGACAGTTTTCCTTTTTAAAAGAACGTATTAAACAAGATTTCATGCGACCGTAACAACTCTTTTAAACCAAAATATCAACATAATAAGCACATCCATTATAGTGATAGAAATGATAAATGCAATTGTACACAAATGCTAAAAATCCCCCAAAACCTGACATCACAAGTACGTGAACAATCTAGAGAATATACAAAACTACTACAACTATTGTTTGAAAGTTATAGACAAAAATAATAAACAAGGTAGAGAGAGACTCTGGTGCTGCAGATCGTAGCAAGGCAAGCAGCTCGCCACTAAGTCTCCATAGATGATCGACTATGCACCCGCGTGACCACTGGTAGTACTTCTCTTAGTACCTATACATCAGTGCAGAAGTGTAGCGTGAGTACGAAAAACAACGCGTACCCAATAATTATCTAGTCTAACCTCGAATAAATAATGACGAGAGACCGACTGGACCTTACTAGAGGTCAAATAACGATATAATACATAAAGTAGACATGGTGAGTGTACAACAAATAGCAGCGAAGTAAATAAAGTAACTATAGTGAATCCACACATGAGTTTGTATCAAGTCACTAAACACGTCATAATCGACCTTAAAGGCACTAACTCAATAATTAACAAACCAAATCCAGTTCCAATTATTAAGCACGAAGCTGGGGAGGCGAACAGCTCGATCCCATAGGAATAGTGGCACTCTATCCTGCTGAGGTGAACGGCCTGATCCCCTAAAAAAGTAGTATTACCAATCTGTCAAAGCGAAAAATCCGATCCCATAAGAGTAGTGTTACCATCATGCCGAGACGAACGGCCCCATCCCATAAGAGTAGAGAGGTTTATCTCGCTCACGGAAGCACCTGCGAGGCGAGAAGACACGGTTTTATAATTTATCAAGTATTTTCCAATTTTCCTAAAGTAATAAGCGAAGTCGTTATCTTCAATTTAAACCCTAAATGAATACACATGATAGGCATAAACAGTACAAATAAAGGCATGCAGTGAATCTATGTCTACCCGAACATTATCATAAAATATAATTACGTATGGACTCTCATCGCTTCGCGCACACGTAGATTCTCATAACAAGTATCACGCAACAATATTACACTCAAGGGGATAATGATCAAACAAACCAAAACAGGTTTTAAACATGGCTAGCTCTGTAACTCAGCCCAATGAAACATCTAAACATCGCCGATTAGTTAGAAGCAACACGTATTAACAAACCAAACGACTAAACTAACACATTATTCAAAAATCACTGAGCGACGACTAAAGTTGTTGATTGAACGATAAATTAAAATTTAACTAAACTCAAAAGTACGTTAACACAAAAACGAATCAGAAATCAATCCAAAAAAGAAGAGTGGGATTAGAGTTATGCCAAATGCATGAATTTGATGTAACTCGAGCAATGAGGAAACACCGGGGATGACGAGCAGTGATGAATAATGATGAGCGACCTTCGAACGAACTTTGCCGGTGACAGATGTCGGAATTACCAATTCCGGGAAATCGAGCGACAATTTCAACACCATGTCATCTGGTAAAGGTCGTCCTTGGGTCGTATACAAGATAAAAAAAATTAGGCTTCGCAGTGGTAGAAGGCAGCATGGCAGGGTGGTCGCCGGAGTTTCGGGTCAAGACCAATATGAAAAGATAGCCACCGCTGAGCTCTATCTATGTATGTAAAAATTAGGTAGAAAGGGTGGCTCAATCTCCACGGATTTCTGAAAAAATTGATGGCTAGGGTTTCGATTTAGGCTAGACTAAAGGAGTTTGAGAAGGAGTTTGAGCAATTAAGTTAGAGATATGGGGAGAGGATACTCAAGTTCACATTTTTCCACATAACGCACTGAAATGCGCTTGGGTCACCCCAGACCCCAACCAGATTTGTATACAAGTGCAAAAACATAACACAAACATACCAGAATCGTCAAAATATTGATCTGAAGTCGTTTACCCAACATGTTGATCGTGGTCAACTCAAGCCTCATTTTAAGTAAAAAATCATATTTTCCTCAAAATTTCACATAAAAGCCCTCCGAAAAACATCTCAGACCACGCATACAAATCAATAAACATTAAATGAAGTTATGGGAGGTCTCAGAACACTGAAATAAAGGATAATACTCAAAATGACCTATCGGGTCGTCACATTCTCCACCTCTAAAACATTCGTCCTCAAACGGACATAAAAAAGTACTTGGACTAGTAAGAAGGTGGGGGTATCTACTCCGCATATAGGACTCGGACTCCCACTTAGTCTCCTCAGTCGGCTGACCCCTCCATTTAACTTTCATAGAAGGATAACTTTTAGATCTCAACTTGCAAACTTGCTAGTCTAGAATAGCTACCGGCTCTTCCTCATAGGTCAGATTTTCATCAAGCTGCACAATGCCGAAGTCTGAAACATGTGATCTGTCATCTTGGTACTTCCGAAGCATGGAAACATGAAATACCAAAAGTACCCCTACTAGTCTAGAAGTCAATGCAAGACTATAAGCAACCTCCCCAACTCTCTCCAAGATCTTGAACAGGCCAATAAACTTCGTGCTCAAATTTCCCTTCTTCCCAAACAGCATCATGCCCTTCACAGATGACACTCGAAGAAGGACCTTCTCATTCACCATATAAGCCACATCTCGAACCCTCCGGTCCGCATAACTCTTCTGCCTAGACTAAGCTATATGAAGTTGCTCCTAAATCAACTTAACCTTATCCATAGCCCAACCAAATTAGTTCCTAATAATCCAGCCATTTCAGGCTCAAACTAACCAATCAGCGAACGACATCGCCTCCCATATAAGGCCTCTTCCGGTGCCATCTGAATACTCGACTGATAACTGCTGTTGCAGGCAAACTCTGCAAGTCGTATAAACTAATCCCATGAACCTTAAAAATCAATAATAGAGGCACGTAACAAGTCCTCCAAGATCTGAATAATGCGCTCAGACTGTCCATCCGTTTTAGGATGAAACACGATACTCAACTCAACTCTTGTGCCCATCTCACGCTGCACGACTCTCTAAACTGCGTGCCTCTGTTAGAAATGATGGAAATGGGCACATCATGCTGGAGGATAATCTCCCGAATTTATATCTGAGCCAACCACTCTGAAGAATAGTAAGTCATCACTAGATTGAACTGTGAAATCTTAGTCAACCGGTCCATAATAACCCAGTCTGCGTCATATTTTCAAAGTCGGTGGTATGCCTACCACAAAATCCATAGTGATGATCTCCCACTTCCACTCTGGTATCTCCAATCTTTGAGTAAATACACCCAGTTTCTGATGCTCATACTTCACCTGTTGAAAATTCAAACAGAGACATAAGCAATAATATTTTTCTTCATCCTTTGACTTGAGGGATTAGGACTTTTTAGCCTATTTTCCACGTGTAGTATGTGTGGGGACGGCGTATATCTGAGGTGACGAGTATATATGCGTTTTCATTGGGTTAAAGCATATGGGTGGAGATTGTTTCTTTGTATTATATTGTTTCATTGACTATGTAATATATGCTTAGGTTAGATTATTACTTTTAATTATTCACCTCATATTTATTATTTATTTTGAATATGTTGGGAATTTTGAAAGTTGACTTTGTTATCATGGAACTATAATTAAAGTGAAATTGCATCCCCCCTTGCATTTGTTATTCGAATTTGTATTGTTGCTTAGTGAGGAAGAGTGAAAAGCACGAAGGGTGTTTCCGTGCCTTATTTGCATTCATTATTATATATTGAGAGGTTGTGATGATTAAAGTACAAAGGGTGATGCCGTGAATTTGATTATTTATCATCATTTATCATATTATGGGAGGTTGAGAGTAAAACACGAAGGGTGACGCCATGTCATTTTATTTATGATATTACATGGTGAGAACGAGAGTAAAAGCACGAAGGGTGATGCCGTGCGATCTTTATTTCATTTCCCTATTTGATTTCCAGATTGGTGATTTATTTGGTTACATTGTTACTTATTTTGGAAGATGTTATTTGGTGATTTTGTGCTTGCCGTTCTTATGATATTTCCCCTTTCGCATGGCCCCTCCAGTTAATATTTTATTGTTCTACTTGTCATTTTGTTGCTATATGTGTGTGTGTGTGTATGTGTGTGTGTTTGCAAGATTTTACGTAGATGTCTTGTCATAGCTTCGTCAATACCTGGTCGAGGTTAGGTTCGACACTTACGGAGTATATTGGGTCGGTTGTATTCATGCTACACTTCTGCGCTTCTTTTGTTGATACTGGTTTTGATCCCAGCGGCGTCTAGTGGTGTTCTGCTCGAATTCAGCAATATTCAGAGACTTGAGGTATAGCTGCACAACGTCTGTAGTTGTGAAGTCTCATTCTTTATCTATTCTACTGTTTATCTAGTCTCAAACAGTTGTATTTGCCTCATACCATATGTGTAGTACTCTAATTGCTCATGTATTCGTGACTCCAAATTCTGGAGATGATTAGATATCGCCATATGTATTTTATTATTCCATTTCAGACTATTTTGATTTATCTTTATTAATATTTTATTTTGAATTGTTAAATTGATTAAATAATCTAGCTAACATTGACTTGTTTAGCAAGTGAAATATTAGGCACCATCACGGTCCCGAGGGTGGGATTCTGGGTTGTGACAAGTTAGTATCAGAGCACTAGGTTGCTTAGGTCTCACGAGTAATGAGCAAGCTTAGTAGACGCTGGAGAATCCGTACAGAGACATTTGTACTTATCTTCTAGAGCTATGGATCTTTAGGAAAATTTCACTTCTTTCTTTCCCTATAGTTCAATTTTATTCTATCATTGATGTTGGAATCGTTTCATTCTTGTTCTCTCATAGATAGTGAGAACACGCACAACATCTACATTAGGGGGTAGGGGCCGGGGCCGAGGTAGTGCCAAGGTAGAGGCAGAGCTCAGCCTAGAGCACATGCAGAAACACCTATTCCGGAGCCTCAGATCGAGCAGGAGAAGGAGGTTCCTGTTCAGACCGTGCCAGTTGGACCAGCTCAGGTCCCTGAGGGATTTATTGATACCCTTGTACTTCAGGACGCTCTAGTCCTCTTGGGGCGCCTTATGGAGAGTGCGGCCTAAACGGGTGCATTTCTGGTGGCACCAGCTATCTCTCAGGCTGGGGAAGGAGCACAGACTCCCGCTACTCACACTTCAGAGAAGATGGCTCCCATATATCAGACTCAGGCAGTTTTGTTAGTTTGGGTAGTTCAGCCTACTGTTGCTTTGCAGACCGGGAAGAGTCCCGCGATGTATTTTGAGGGATGATGAGGTTGGATAAGTTCACAAAGCTCTTCCCTATTCATTTTAGTGGTGCTCCTTCTAAGGACCCACATGATTATTTAGATCGTTACTATGAGGTGTTGTGCAACATGGGTATTGTTGAGTCCAATTGGATAGACTTTGTAGTGTTTCAAATGACCGGTTCTGCCAAGAGGTGGTGTTAGGATTATGACAGGGGTAGACTAGTAGGTTCGCCACCCCTCACTTGGGATCAGTTTTTGCCGCTTTTTCTGGAGAATTTTATTCCTTTCACTCTGAGAAAGGAGTACTGCAGGCAATTTGAGCACCTTCAGCAGGGTAGCATAACCGTTACCCAGTACGAGACCTGATTTGTGGACCTAGCTTGCCATGCAGTTATCTTACTCTTTACTGAGAGGGAGAGAATGAGGAGATTTATTGATGAACTTACTTCCGGTATCAAGCTACAGAAGGCCAAGGAGATCAGAGATGATATTTCTTTCCAGAGGGCCATAGAGATTGCTAGACGGATCGAGATGATTCGTGGTCAAAGTAGGGAGGCGGTATCTAAGAAAAGGCCTCGACATTTTGGTGGTTTCAGTGGTGCCTCATCTGGAGGCAGAGGTTCGTTTGGTAGAGGCTATCCTCCCATGCCAATTTAGTTAGCACTTCAGGCATCCCACAGTGCGTTAGGTAGTCATGGTTCTTATGGGTCTCATCTTGAGCAGCTAGCCTACACTGCACCTTCAGCTCCTATTAGTGCACCTCCTATCCAAAGTTATCAAGGTGGTTATCTAGGTCGACAGGGTCAGTTCCATAGTCAGCAGTTACAACAGCCGAGGGATTTTTATACTTGTGGAGATCTAAGGTGGGTTGCAAGATTTTGTCCTAGGTCACAAGGTGGCATGCCACAACAGGGTTCTTGTGCCATCGTTCCGGCACCGGTTACTCCATCACCCGCTCAAGCTACTAGAGGTGGAGGTCAGGCCATTAGAGGTTGAGGTCAGGCCATAGGAGGTGGAGGCTAGCCAGCTAGAGTTCGTCCGAGAGACGGAGGTCAGAATGGTGGGGCCCAACCCTATTTTTATGCATTTCCAGCTAGACCTGAGGCAGAGTCATCTAACACCATCATCATAGGTATTGTTCCAGTTTGCCATAGAGATGCCTCAATTCTATTTGATCCGGACTCTACTTATTCATATGTGTCATCTTATTTTGCTTCATGTATGGTTATGCCTCGTGATTCTTTGAGTGCTCATGTCTATATGTCCACGCATGTGGGAGGTTCTATTGTTGTAGATCGTATGTACCGCTCATGAGTGGTTTCGGTCGGGAGCTTTGAGACTAGTGTAGATCTTTTACTTTTTTGATATAGTGGACTTTGATATTATTTTGGTTATGGATTGGGTGTTACCTTATCACGTTATATTGGACTGTGACGCCAAGATGGTGACGTTAGTCATGCCGGGGTTGCATCGATTATAGTGGAGAGGCCTGTCTATTCTACTAGCAAGGTTATTTCTTATATGAAGTCTTGACATATGGTCGAGAAGGGATGTCTAATATATTTGGCCTATATCCGTGATCCTAGTGCGGAGGTTCCTTCCATGGATTCAATACTAGTTGTGCGCGAGTTTCCAGAGGTGTTTCCTGCAGCTTCGTCGGGGATGCCACCCGATAGAGATATCGACTTTTGTATTGACTTTGCTCTGGGCACTCAGCCCATTTCTATTCCACCGTACCATATGGTCCCAGATGAGTTGAAGGAACTGAAGGAGCAATTGCAGGAGTTGCTTGACAAGGAATTCATTAGACCTAGTGTCTCGCGCTGGGGCGTGCCAGTGTTGTTTATGAAGAAGAAGAATGGTTCGATGAGGATGTGTATAGATTACGGCAGTTGAACAAAGTCACTATCAAGAACAAGTATCCTTTGCCGAGGATTGATGACTTATTTGATCAGCGTCAGTGTGTCAAAGTTTTTTCGAAGATTGATTTGAGATCTAGCTACCATAAGTTGAAGATTAGGGCATTGGATGTCCCTAATACAGCTTTTCAGACTTTGTATGGTCATTATGAATTCCTAGTGATGTCATTCGGCTTGACAAATGCCCCATCATCATTTAGGATTTGATGAACTGGGTATTCAAGCCCTATTTGGATTCTTTTGTGATCGTCTTCATTAATGATATTTTGGTTTACTCCTGCAGTAGAGAGGAGCATGAGCAGCATCTTCGGGTTATACTTTAGTCCTTGAGAGATAGTCAGTTATATGCCAAGTTCTCGAAGTGTGATTTTTAGTTGGATTCGGTTGCCTTTTTGGGGCATGTGGTATCTTTCGAGGGCAATAAAATGGATCCTAAGAAGATTGAGGCAGTTCAAAACTGGCCTATACCTACTTCAGCTGCAGAGATTCGAAGCTTCCTGGGTTTGGCGGGTTATTATCGTCAGCTTGTGGAGAGGTTTTCATCTATCGCAACCTTATTGACTAGATTGACCCAAAAGGGTATCCCATTCAGGTGGTCTGATGAGTGCGAATAGAGCTTTCAGAAGCTCAAGATTGTTTTGACTACAGTTCTAGTATTGGTGCTGCCTATGGGTTGGGGTCTTACACTATGTATTGTGATATGTCACATATTGGTCTTGGCGTAATGTTGATGCAAGATGGTAGGGTGATTGCCTATGCATCTCGGCAGCTAAAGGTTTATGAGAATAACTACCCCGTTCATGACTTAGAGTTGGCAGTTATTGTTCATGCATTGAATATTTGGAGGCATTACCTCGACGGCGTGTTGTTTGAGGTATTCATAGATCATTAGAGTCTACAACACTTGTTGAAGTAAAATGATCTAAACTTGAGGCAGTGGAGGTGGTTAGAGCTGTTAAAAGACTATGATATTACCATTTTGTACTATCTCGGGAAGGCCAATGTGGTGGCCGATGCCTTGAGCAGAAAGGCTGAGAGTATGGGTAGCCTTGCGTATATTTCAATTGGTAAGAGACCGCTAGCAGGATGTTCACGCTTTGGCCAATCGACCTGTAAGGTTAGATGTTTTGGGGCCTAGTCGGGTTCATTCTTGCGTGGTTTCTTGGTCTTCTTTGTATGAGCGCATCAGAGAGCGTCAGTATGACGACCCCTATTTGCTTGTCCTCAAGGCCACAGTACAGCACGTGGTGCCAAGGAGGTTTCCATTGGAGATGATAGGGTGTTGCGGATGCAGGGTTAGATTTGTGTGCCCAATATGGATAGGTTATGGATTCTTGAGGAGGCCTACAAGTCACGAAATTCCATTCATCAAGGTGCAGCCAATATGTATCAGGATTTGAGGCAACACTATCGGTGGAGAAGAATGAAGAAAGATATAGTGGGGTATGTGGGTTGGTATTTGAACTGACATCAGGTGAAGTATGAGCACTAGAGGCCGGATGGTTTGCTTTAGAGACTTGAGATTATCGAGTGGAAGTGGGAGCGTATTACCATGGATTTTGTTGTTGGGCTCCCATGGACATTGAAGAAATTCAACGCAGTGTGGATTATTTTGGATAGGTTGACCAAGTAGGCGCATTTCATTTCGGTGGCAGCTACCTATTTTTCAGAGCAGCTGGCTGAGATATATATTCGGGAGATTGTTCGTCACCACGGCATATCGGTGTCTATTATCTCCGATCGATGCACACAGTTCACATCACATTTCTGGAGAGCTGTGCAGTAGGAGTTAGGTACGCGGTTTGAATTGAGCACAACATTTCACCCCCAGACGGACGGGCAGTCCGAGCGCACAATTCAAATCTTAGAGGACATGCTACGTGCCTGTGTTATAGATTTCAGAAAATTTTTGGGTTCAGTTCTTACCACTTGTGGAGTTTACCTATAACAACAACTATCAATCGAGTATTCAGATGGCTCCTTATGTGGTCTTATATGGGAGGCGGTGTTATTCTCTAGTTGGTTGGTTTGAGCCGGAAGAGTCTAGGTTATTGGGAACTGATTTGGTTCGGGATGCCTTGGAGAAAGTCAAGTTGATTCAGGATCGGCTTTGTAACCTAGTCTAGGCAGAAGAGTTACGCTAATAAGAGGGCTCGGGATGTAGCATTCATGGTGGGAGAGAGGGTTTTGCTGCAGGTTTCAGCCATGAAGGGTGTGAAAAGGTTCGGAAAGAAGGGAAAATTAAGCCCTAGGTATATCGGTCCCTTTGAGATCCTTGAGAGAGTTGGCGAGGTCACCTATAGACTTGCATTGCCACCCAACTTATCAGCAGTTCACACGGTGTTTCATGTTTCCATGATCCGAAAGTATCACGGTGATCCATCTCATGTATTAGATTTCAGCTCAGTCTAATTGGACAAAGATTTGACTTATAAAGAGGAATCGATGGCTATTCTAGCATGACAGGTTCGAAAGTTGAGGTCCTAGAGTTATCATTCTGTGAGAGTGCAGTGGAGAGGTCAGCCGATCAAGGCAGCTACATGGGAGTCCAAGTTTGATATGCGGAGTAGATACCCACACCTTTTCACTACTCTAGGTACTTTTCTATATCCGTTCGAGGATAAACGTTTCTTTTAGAGGTGGAGAATGTGATAACCCGATAGGTCATATTGAGTACTAGCCCTTATTTACGTGTTCCGAGACTTCTATTAGCTCCATTTAATGTTTCTCGATTTGTGTGCACAATCCGTGTCTTTTTCTGGAAATGTTTTTGTGAAAATTTGAAGAAAACATGATTTTTGACTTTAAAAATAACTTGAGTTGATTACGATCAACATTTTAGGTAAACGACCCCGAATCGATATTTTGACGATCCCGATGGGTCCGTATAGTAATTTTGGACTTGGGGGTATGCCCAAAATTGAATTCGGAAGTCCCTACGTTGATTTGGCTTGTTTTGCCGAAAGCTAGTAATTTCAAGGTTTGAAAACTTTCTAGGTTTGATCATAGGTTGACTTTATGGCTATCGGGTTTGAACTTTTGTTCCAATACTTGGTACAGTCCATTTTATTTCTTGAAGCTTTTTGCAAAATTTGGTGCAAATCGGAGTTGGTTTGATAGGATTCAGACTTTTGGGTTTGATTTTAGAAGTTCTTGAGTTTTCTACGAAATTTCATGCATATTAACGTCTGATTCGTAGTTCTAGGTATTATTTTGGTTTTTGATCGTGCGAGCGAGTTCATATGATGTTATTAAAATTGTGTGCATGTGTGGTTTGGAGCCCGAGGGGCTCGGGTGTGTTTTGGATAGGCTATGGATCATTTTGGACTTAGAAATTTGCTGATTTTCAACTGTTGTTGGTATCTGGTACCTTGTGCTTTGGCAATCGCGAAGGGGAAGTTGGGCTAGGGAGGAATTCTTTCTTTGCGAATGCGAGGAGCTGGTCACGAACGCGAAGTGGAGGGGGGTTTACCCTTCGGGAACACGACCTACTGTCCGCGAACACGAAGCTTGTGGAGATCTAAGGGGTGGTTTGTCTGTTACTCTTCGCGAATGCATTCTTTGGCTCGCGAACGGGATGGCAGAGGGAGTAAGCCTTTGCGAATGCAAAGGGTAGCTCGCGAACACGAAGGCCTTTTGGCTACTGTGCTTTGCAATCGCGTCAGGTGCTTCGTGAATATGAAGAACATCTGACGCCCAGTGATTAAAACATTCTAAAGTGGAATCTTCTTAATTTTTTACATTTCAAGTTTGAGCTCGGCCTAGAGGCGATTTTGAAGAGGTTTTTCATCCCAACTTCATTAGTTAGTAGATTTTGACTTGTTTTATTACATTTTCATAAACAACCATTGATTTTAACCTTTAATCTATGAATTTTTCATGGTAAAATTAGAGATTTAGGTAGAAATTGAGGATTTAGAGAAATTGAAATTTAGACCTCAAATTGAGGTCGGATTTCGAAACTAATTACATAACCGGGCTCGAGGGTGAACGGGTAATTGAGTTTTGGTCCGAATCTCGGGTTTTGACCAAGCAGGCTTGGGGTTGACTTTTGTTGACTTTTTTCAAAATCATTAAAGATTAAATCTTTTTGACTCGTGGTTAGTTTCTAAAGCCTACTTTGAATTATTTGAACTACATTTGGTTAGATTTTATTGATTTGGAGGCTAATTATAGAGGAAAATCCGCGGTTGAGCATTGATTTGGTTGCGGAGTGAGGTAAGTGTCGAGGTTAACCTTGACTTGAGGGATTAAGACTTGTTAGTCTATTTGCTACATATATTATATGTGGGGACGGCGTATATGTGAGGTGATGAGTATATATGCGTTGTCATTGGGTTAAAGCATGTGGGTGAAAATTGTTCTTTGTATTATATTATTTCATTAACTATGTTCTCCATGCTTAGGTTAGATTATTAATTTTAATTATTCACCTCATATTTATTGTTTATTTTGAATATGTCGTGAATTTTGAAAGTTGAGTTTGCTATCATGGCACTATAATTGAAGTGTAATTGCTTCCCGCGTTGCATTTGTTATTTGGATTTGTATTGTTGCTTGGTGAGGAAGAGTGAAAAGTACGAAGGGTGTTGCCGTGCCTTATTTGCATTCATGATCATATATTGAGAGATTATGAGGATTAAAGCACGAAGGGTGATGCCGTGCATTTGATTATTTATCATCATTTATCATATTATGGGAGGTTGAGAGTAAAATCACAAAGGGTTATTTATAATATTACATGGTGAGGACGAGAGTAAAAGAGGACGAGAGTAAAAGCACGAAGGGTGATGCCGTGCAATCTTTATTTCATTTCCTTATTTGATTTATGGATTGGTGGTTTACTTGGTTACGTTGTTGCTTATGTCGGAAGATATTATTTGGTGATTTCGCACTTGCCGTTCTTAAGATATTTTTTCTTTTGCATGTCCCTTCCAGTTAATATTTTATTATTCTACTTATTTTATATATATACATATATGTGTGTGTGTGTGTGTGTGTGTGTGTCTGTGTGTGTGTGCAGGATTTTACGTAGGTGTCTTGTCATAGCTTCGTCAGGTTAGGCTCGACATTTACGGAGTATATTGGGTTGGTTGTATTCATGCTACACTTCTGCACTTCTTGGGCAAATACTGGTATTGATTCTAGCGGCGTCTAGTGGTGTTCTGCTCGGATTTAGTTATATTCAGAGACTTGAGGTATAGCTGTACAGCGTTCACAGCCCCTGAAGTCTCCTTCTTTATCTATTCTACTGTTTATCTAGTCAAATAGTTGTATTGCTTTATACCATATCTGTAGTACTCTAGTTGCTCATGTATTCGTAACTCCGGATTCTAGGAAATGTTTAGATATCGTCATATGTATTTTATTATTCCATTTCAGACTATTTCGGTTTATCTTTATTAATATTTTATTTTAAATTTTTAAAATTGGTTAAATAATCTAGCTAATGTTGGCTTGCCTAGCAAGTAAAATAGGTGCCATCACAGTCTCGAGGGTGGGATTCCGGGTCGTGACATTCTCTCAAAGGTACTTTTTATTTATTAAAATTCATTTATGTCCATTTACAAATACTCCACTCATTACTGCATATTCTTTATATTTTATTAAATCATCAAAACATAAATTTATATATTTTGTTCACACTCTTTATATGTAATCTATTACATGGTTTGTTTACATTTATCATGCGACATCCATGCTTAAGCACTTTTCTTCTTTTGAATTACTTTCACATTCTTTATAAATACTACGTTAATTGTTCTTTACCTAATTCCTTATTTATTTGATCGAGTCCACCGGAACCACATTTTGTGGATCTTGAGGGATGCCTAACCCCTTCCCCTTGAGATAATTTGAACGCTTACCTAGAACCTCAATAGTTTCAAAGACCACAATCTAAGTATACATTACATAGTGTAGTATAGGTGTCCTAGTATAACTTAATACTAGGTGACGACTCTAAACTCTAAATAACCTGGTAGAGTACTATATGTTGTATGTAGTTTTGACTTGTGCAAAATAGGGTGCAACACAATATAATATCATAATTGAGTTTTCCTATTCTTAGAATGAAACATATATCTCTCATATTTGGTTAGTTCCTTTTCTTGCAGGAAAATGTTTGAACTTCTGTAAATTGAGGATCATTCCTTCTCATTCAGTAGCATCTACAATATAACCATAAGGGGTTTGAGAGTCTTGTTTAGGGGGAGAACTTTTGGGGACAAGTATTAGTGTGTTACTTGTGTTTGTCTCTTCGTGAGATTGTTCTCTCGATATTTTGTACTTTCTTTTATATTATAGATTGCTCGTCCCCATATGTGGACGTAGGTCAATTGACTGAACCACGTTAAATATTTGTGTCTCTTTTGATATATTTCTCTTATGTTGTCTGATTTATCATCGTTCAAATGATACTTTACTAGCTTTTGCATGACACCTGATTATTTCGATCTTAACAGCAAACTGTAACAACTTAATTTGCCAACCGCAAATAATATAAAAGGGATACATGACAGATAACTTGGGTATTGGTTAGTTTTTTTCTCATTTTTGTTTTTCCTTTTCCCGTCGTCTTTTTTTCTTTTTTATATCTTTTGTCTCAATTTATGTGATTTAGTTTAAATTTTGAGACTTAAATTTTTTAATTTTAGTCGTAAGATCAGAGAAAAAATATTTAAAGTAAATAAAACTTATATATTTAAAAACTACAATTACTATAATTTATAGTAATTAACCATCCAAAATATACAAAAGACAAATAAAAAAGTTACAGTAAAAACAAGACTCTTAATAATTCAAACTGCAATAAATTAATTAGGATAACGGAAATATTATTTAAAATGTTTAGGTTGTTATACATTGACAAGTCGGCAGTTGGAAGTGAAACTCTGTCAAAACCTAAAAATTCTTTTTTTCTATGGTAAGCATTTATTGTCACTTTTGAAAAGATCTTCCATATTAATTCAGAATAAAACACCCATACCCCGGCCCGGCCCCACTTTCTCTTATTTCACAATCGGGAAGTAGCAGAAGAAGCCTATTCTAATTTTCCATAATAAGATGCAAGAAAAAAGGGCTAAATTTTGAAAAAGAACCTCTGTACCTCACTAAATTCCAACTCTACAACCCACCTATAAGGTCCCATCTTTGATCTATTCCGAACCAACTCAGCCATCCAAAACTTCTTGTTTTGTCTTTATGTTTTTAGACTCTTCCTTCCCCCCGCCCCCCCTCCTTGTCAGTTGCGGGTCCCTTGTTTTCCCTGTAATTTGTATATAGTATCTGATTACTCTCTTTCTCATTGCCAGCCAACTCTCTTCCCAATTCCCATCTCAAAACAAAAAGCTTGCACCTTTTTAGACTCCTTTTCCCCCTCAAAAGAAAAAGAAGAAAAATCTTGCCATTTTTCAAGATGTTCAGAAGAACCCATCAACCTTCTCTATAAATGAAGCAACACCTTCCACCGAGTCCTTTGAAAAAAGTAGAATATACCGTTAATCTCTCTTTCACCTTTTAGGAGATTTTTTTCCTCTCCTCCCACCCTAATTCAAGAAATGAACAAGAGTTTCTCATTGGTTCCCTTCTGTTTCCAAGATTAACCAAACCCATCAATTTCATCACTCGTAATCCAAGTAGAGATTATCAATATAGGAAGAAGTTGATATTTTTTCATTCTAAACCACCCAACAGGTCCTGTACTAGTAGAGAGATAAGAATACGTATACAAACATTTTGATTGAGGGATGAGAGAGTTGTGGACAACGCTGGCATCAATGATGGGGGTATGGGCTTTCAGTCAAAGCCTCCTTCAAACAGTTTTTCCAGCAGAAGTCCGTTTTGCGTCCCTCAAATTCATCCATCGCATCTGCAACTGGTTCTCTGCCTATTGCTACTATGACATAACGGAGATCGACGGCGTTAATACCAATGAGCTTTACAACGCCGTTCAACTCTACCTGAGCAGCTCTGCCTCCATCACTGGGAATCGCCTGAGTCTCACAAGGGGACTCAATTCCAGCACCATCACTTTTGGGCTTTCCAATAATGATTCCCTCATTGACACATTCAATGGTACTGTTAAAGTCCTTTGGGAACACGTGGTCATTCCAAGGCAGGCCCAGACATTTTCATGGCGTCCTCTCCCAGAAGAGAAAAGGGGTTTCCTTCTACGTGCCAAGAAGAAAGACAAAGCAGTGGTGTTGGGCTCTTATCTTGATTTTGTCATGGAAAAAGCAAATGAAATTCGGAGGAAAAACCAAGATCGGTTGCTGTACACGAATTCACGTGGGGGTTCACTTGATTCCAGAGGTCATCCTTGGGAATCGGTACCCTTTAAACATCCCAGTACTTTTGAGACACTTGCTATGGATCCTCAGAAAAAAGCTGAGATTATGGCAGATCTTTTGGATTTTGCCAATGGAGAATCTTTTTATCAGACAACTGGGAGGGCTTGGAAAAGGGGTTACCTTCTTTACGGACCACCAGGGACAGGCAAGTCTAGCATGATTGCTGCCATGGCCAATTTTCTTGGTTATGATATTTATGATCTTGAATTAACCGAGGTCCACACTAATTCCGAGCTCAGGAAGTTGTTGATGAAGACAAGTTCTAAATCTATCATTGTCATTGAGGATATTGATTGCTCTATCAATTTGACTAACAGGAAAAATAATAATAGTAGTACCCATTCATTCTCACCTCCAGGAGCAGGAGCAGGAGCAGGAAGTTGTAGTACCGAAGATGGTGGGAATACTATAACTCTTTCTGGTTTGTTAAATTTTACTGATGGTTTGTGGTCATGTTGTGGAACTGAGAGGATATTTGTGTTCACAACCAATCACATTGAGAAGCTTGATCCTGCACTGTTGAGGAGTGGGAGAATGGACATGCACATTCACATGAGTTATTGCTCTTTTGCGCACTCAAGATTCTCTTGAAGAATTACTTGGGATACGACGATGATGATGTGGAGAAGCAACTTCTTGAGCAGTTAGAGCAAGTGATTCAAAAAGCTGAAATGACACCTGCTGATATAAGTGAGGTGTTAATCAAGAATAGGAGGAATAAAAACAAGGCTGTTTGGGAATTGCTGGAAGCTTTGAGGACAAGGGCTGAGAGGAATGATGCTGTAAAATCAAGTTCGGACGATGAAGAGCAAGAGAAAAGGGCATTAGAGAGTCCTAAACAAGGTCAATTGCAATTACATGATGACAAGGTGCATTAGCAAGTGATATTACAAGGGTTAAAAAAAAAATCAAAATTTTGCTTCTTTAAATCTTTGTGGAGAGAAAGAAGAGACAATAAAGTTTGCTGTTTGAAGAGCACATATTTACTATTCATGACAGAAATTTTTTTGTCAAATAGGCAAAGCATGAAATGACCGAGACAAATGCATTGTTCTTCTCTCTTATTGCTTGGTTTAGTTTAAGTCTATTTTGAAACATACAAAATAATGGAACCAAAGTATGAATTGTCGATTTACATGTGGTGTGTTTGGTTCCGTTAGTTCATATTTGTCGCCCTGGAAATGGCTACACTAGCATATGAGTTTCATATTTCGTCCACATGCCACTGTTGCTTGAATAATAATAATAATAATAATGTGATAATGATCCTTCGGTTCGGTGTGCAGCTCGTTAATATTTAAATTTTGTTAGCTGGCTGGGATTTGAGTGAACCCTTCAAGCACATGGGGCTGATGTACTTTCTGATTGGGAATTTGGAACTTAAGTTTTTCTTTCAATCATTTTGAAAAGGACATGTTTCTTTTTGAGTTGGGCAATGAAAGTTACTCCCTCCATCCAAAACAGTGACCAGAATTCAGCGTTTTACAATAATAATATATTTATATACAAAATTGTCTTAAAATGTAATATTTGAAAATTTTGTCAAACGAGAGTACCGTTACAGATATGTATTGTGTAAAGCAAAAGGGATTAACATGTCAGTTTCATGTTTTTCGATAATAGAATAAGAAAGGAAATTTGAATGCAAAACAGTTAGGGTTATTCAAACTGAACCTACAAATTATACAACTAAAACCGAAAAGTTAAATCAAACAGACTTTATTTGGTATGATTTGATATCAGTATTGAGTAAGAAAAACTTAAACCAAACGGATATATAAATTAGTATAGAAATATTTGTGATCCTCTCATGAGTTGTAATATTTTAATGGAACTATAAAGCGCATTTAATTTTATTTACTTAAAATAATACTTGTTTCTAACGTGTATCATCACTTTCTTATCAAGTTTACTAAAATGCCATAATTTTTTTTGTTATTCATATATGCCAAGATCTGTTAAACTCTTATATGTTCTACTAATTTGAAATGCTATTTTATCGATAATTTTTAAAATTAAACAGAATTTATGAATTTTTAAATTTCATATAGATTTTTTTATTTAATTATTAAGATTCGATTAAGTTTGAAAGCGTACATCAATAAAAAAAATTGTTGTTAGACTAAATTCAACTGTTCACAAAAAGAAGAAGATATTCTCCCATAAGAATACTTTAATAGATCATATGTTTGTCAATTTTTTTTTTAATTTTTACTAAACATATATTCTCCCCGTTTCAATTAATGTTATTTGACTAGACAAGGAGTTTAAGAAAAAAAAAACTTTTGAACTTGTGGTGTAAAATGGGGCACATATATTTTATGTGGCTATAAATCATTATATCAAGGTAAATTATTTTCAAATATGGAAATGTGTCATTCTTTTTAGCACGGACTAAAAAAAGAAATAGATTCACAAAAATTAAAACAAAAAGAGCATTAACTTATCAAAACTTTATCTATTAATCTAACAAAGTAAGATTAAAACACTATTTATGTGACACCAAAAAATCAAAAACGTCGATTAAATTCGAACTGATAAACTGATATAGTTGGTTTGATTTAATTTTGATAAAATTGAACCAAATGCATTGAATGTTATTTTGTTTCAACAGTTGACATTATATTTTACTTAAATCGCAAAATTTTGACATCTTTTTAAGTAAATTAAGGTATTTACTGATTCCTTTGTTTTTAATTTATGTGAACCTATTCGACTAGGCACAGATTTTAAAAAGAAATGAAGACCTTTAAAACTTGTGGTTCTAAACAAGTTAAAACATTTGTGTGACAATAATTCTTTTGAAACTAATGGTATTAAGCATGACAAAGTATTTATATGGCTATAAAAGCTTCTCATTGAGGGTGGAATTAAAAGCTTAAGTTTAGTTATTTTCATTAGAAAATGGTCATTCTTTTAGAACGGACCAAATAGAAATAGGTTCACATAAATTGGAAAAGAGAGAGTAGAGTTATAAATTATCATTACTAAGTGAAAGATCAAAATGTAACTGCTACATCTAGGGGCAAATTCACATGAAGGGATTGACTTTGCATGAACTCATGCTC
Organism: Nicotiana obtusifolia; assembly: GCA_002018475.1. NCBI lineage: Eukaryota > Viridiplantae > Streptophyta > Magnoliopsida > Solanales > Solanaceae > Nicotiana > Nicotiana obtusifolia. Next base: position 45,746 of record MCJB01004758.1, read on the forward strand.
TCCTCCCTAAATAATTTATAACGCTATTACTTTCTTAATTTCTTCTTATATTTCTACATGTGATCCCAAGGTCAACTAGTACTTTGGTGTAGTGGTGGTTGAAAAATAGAATACTCATTCTCAAACACCCTCTCTTTTTTGAGTCTTCAATGAGTCCTCTCTTCAATTTCGACATAATTCTTCAACGAATCAGCAAATTGGCAAAGGCTTTAAGAACAAATGCAAACCCTTTCCCCAATTTCTTTATCAATCTCTTTCCTTTTTTTATTCATCCTTTTTCGTTTAATTGTTTTAAATATTGACCGTTTTAAAGTATAAAAACTCATCAAGGACAATATAAAATGAATGATACTTTTCTGTGATAAGAATATTAATTATAATTTGCTCGCCAATTTGGACTTTTGTATGATCAAACTGAATTCTATTTTAAAGGTAATAATGCATTCATCGTCTTGAACTCCTGGTTGCGCCTCTAACTTAATCCAACTTATACTATGCACATTTGGGAATGATTCAACAATGTAAATATGTTATTGAACTTATTAAAGTGCTCCCAAAAGATTTTGTTCAAAGTGAAATAATGGTATTCAATATAACTACTAGTTTTTACAAAGCCCACAATTGAAAAAGGTTTTGATGGAATGATCCAATTAAATGGATTTCATGAACAGTTAGATCTCTCTATAACAGTATCCCTATATAACAATAATTTACTGTAAAAGCCAAGTTTTCTTGGAACCGATCTTTTATATTATGTTATATTGTATGCCCTCTATAACAGCACTTCACTATAACATCCAAAAAAATATCGGAACAAACACGACTATTACAGAGAGGTTTGACTGTATTTATATTACAACCATTATAATGTTACTATATAAAGAATGAAAATGTAATAAATACAAAGATACAAATATGAGAATACAATCATTCAAGAGTAATTATAGTAAATGCTAATTATCATATAAATAAATGTTAATCCTCTAAATAAATATAGAATATTCTCTAACACCCTCCCACAATCTGAGCGGGAGGATCGAAAGTTCAGATAACCAAATCAGTGAATTTGTTGAAGGTAATGACTTAAATATATCTGCAAGTTGCTGAGATGATGAGACATGATGAACTAGAAGATTTCCTGAGGCAACTTTCTCATGAACAAAATAATAATCTATTGAAGCATGCTTCGTTCGAGAATGCAACATTGGCTTTTGAGCAAGATATAATGGCCCAATGTTATTACAGTGAGCTCGAACGGGCTCTTTTAAGAAAATGTGTAAGTCACACAATAACTGTTGAATCCATGTGACTTTAGCTACAGTAGAGGCCAAAGCACGATACTCCGCTTCAGTACTTTAACGTGCTACTGTGGGCTGCTTCTTAGCTGACTAAAAAATATTATTTTTTTTTTCCAAAAAACACACAATAGCTAGAGGTTGACCGCCTACTAGATTGACATCTCGCCCAACCGGCATCAGAATAAACAAGAAGATTAGGTGATAAATCACAGTAGAGTTGCAGGCCAAAATCAACGGTACCTTGAAGGTAGCGAAAAATTCGCTTAACATTATATGTATATGAACTTGGCGGGGTTGATGGAGAAACCGTGACGCTAAAATTTATAACAAACTGGATATCGGATCGTGTAAAATCCAAATGTTATAATCCTCCGACCATCTTTCGATATTCAGTTGGATCCTTCAAAAGAGGAGAATCAAGAGTGTGCCAATTTTGCTTACTATGTAAAAGAGTTGTCATTGGCTTTGATTCAGATAAAATATGCTGCATCATTAAATCTGAAATATACTTTCTGTATGAAGGGTAATCCTTGAAAAGTTTGAGCAACAAGCTCCTCTTCTGATATTGGCTTTAGGATGGCGGATAACGCATTTGATAGAGAATGCAATTGTTGTATATATTCTTTCATTGAAAGAGATCCTTTTTCAAAATTCTGGAATTTATTTTAAAGATGGATCATAGAGGAAGAAATATGGTCAAGAAAATGCTTCTCTAGCATGCAAAAGCTTGATAAGAAGTTTCACAATTGTATTTGATCCAGCTATAAGTTGTTGTGTCACATTGAATCCACAATGTGTATTGTGCATGATTGAGATCAGGACGTGGGACAGAATCTTCCACAAGGTCCAAAAGATTTTTGCTACACAAGAAAGACTTGAAAACCTTTTTTCAAGTGAGATAGTTCAAAGAATTAAGTTCAAGAGGTACAACATTTTTTATATTAAAAATTGAAGATGGCTGGAGAGGGAGCACAAATATGACGAGTGTGGTATTTTTTGGAGAAGAAAGGATGGGTGAAGAAGGTGTCATGTTAAAGAAGAAAATGAATCTTTAGAGCTCTTGATACCAAATTGAAAAAGGTTTTGGTGAAATGACCCAACTAAATGGGTTTCATGTATTTATGTTACAATCACGATAAACAATACAAAAAATGAAAATATAATAAATACAATTAATCAAAGGTAATTATTATAAATGTTAATTATTATGTAAATAAATGTTAATCCAGCATAAATAATATTCTCTAACACCCATATTTTTAAATCCAGACCTTATTTTTATTTGGAACGAAGATTCCCACAATCTTCTTTTTTAATTTTATTATTTTGATCTTGAAGGTTTTCTGATTAGTTTTTTTTCAATTTAAGTTTTTTCCTTCTAGTTGTTATGTCTAGTTATCTTTTAAATTCATTGTCTTATGTTATATTCTACAAACCGTGAAATACTATTTATATTTCTTTTGCTTTAATATCTATGTATAATGAACTTGTAGTTTAGTATATATTGCTTTAACAAATTTCAATATTTTCAATCCTTATATAGAATTAATAACATAGGAGTTTGACATATAGTTTTTCCAAATAATGAGCTCTAATCTCTTTTTGTCGAAAAGTAATTTAAAAAAAAAACTTCTAAAATATACCATCTGAGCGTGACTAATTTGTGAGATATCGTGTTGCAACGCTTTTTTATAAAATCAAAATTTTATCATAATGTCTATAACTAATTGCAGTTGAGTTAGTCCTCCTTGGCAAGAAAAAGGACCTTTGTCATTTGGATATATTTTATGTCAAATATGCGGGCTGATTTGGAGTAATTTAAGAAATAAAACTAAGAGAAGAATAATTGGATGATGACACTAGGATTTACAACAACTTGTTGGGGCCAAATGGATGCCTCCTTTAATGTAATTTTTTAATCAATGTTTTTTTGCTGCATTTGAGCTTTTGTGCCACCCCTAGCACATGTTGAAGTCACATTTGGATTTTTGCCATAATAAGTTATGTAGGCAAGGTAATTCGTTTTCATGCATATCTACAAAAGTAATGACTTCATATATGACTATAATGTATCCATGTTGTCTCTTTGCGCCAATTAGGGATAAGCTCAATGATCCAAATTGCACTGTCAAGTCGAAGTCACATAACAATAACTAATATTTCAATATTCTAATCTTCTTAACTTGGTGCACAACGTCAAAAAATGACACAACTTTAACTAAGCACGCATGTTCATAATTGGTTATGATAACCCGATTCTTTTTTAAATTTGGATTACAGACTTGAATACTAAAGTTCTACTGGTAATTCTGGTGTCAGTAACTTTTCAACATTATGTATAACCCACAACAGAAGATATCATATAAATAAGAAGCAAAAATACAAAATTTAATATAAATACGGAGTCATGAGCAACTAAGAATAGAAATATAATGCTTATATAAAGAAAATGCATTATCTGTTTGAATATACATAAACACAAATTTTAATTCTAGGGTACCATAAATAAATTACATCCAATGATTGGAACGGTGATTGTCTTTAATGCTCATTGTGAAACTTCACAACATCTTAACTCCAAAATCTACACGCAAGGTGCAGAAGTGTAGTATGAGTACAACCGACCCTCTGTACTTGGTAAATATCAAGACTAACTTTAATAAAGTAGTGAAAAAAAGTTTAGTCAAAAGATACTTACTTTGTATAACCCATGTAGTTCATAAGCATATAGAGAAATAGAGAAACAACCGAGGAGCAACACGTATGAATAATAAGCTGCACAATTGAAGTAGAAGATGAGAAGAATGTTTTCTTCGATATCATGATCAAAACCATATATCAATGCACCGAATTCGCATATAAAGGAGATATGTATCAACCAATATTTATTCAAATGCTTCTACATGAGTCTAGAATATCTATGCATGATGAAGATTCAAATTGTACATCAATTGGCACTTTCTGTGCCCCGACACTCTCCAAGTATCCAACGACCTGCTAACAAGTCTCATGCATATGTTAAAATACATAAATATGCATATGTAGATAAATGCATGAATGTTTTTACATGAGTATAGAATATTTATGCATGATAAAGAGTCAAACTTACAACAACCCGTACTCTTTGTGCCCCGGCACTCCCCCATATCAAATGACACACTGGCGGTCCAATATAACATAGCTAATCACGTGACTTCGCAGGAATAGATCTAAATCCAAACACCAGAACATCGTAGCTTCATAATCAATCATCAATATCAGCAATCAGTCATGAAGCCACAGGGAATAAACTGTCGTGGCATAACCATAATAACCGCACGAAATATTCCATCGTGCCGTAAAAAAACTCAACCGTATAGAATATCTCATTATGCCAGCCTCTATCCATATCAAAGAATCATATGTAGGCATATAATCATATGTATAAAAGATAAATATGTATGATGCATATGGATTAGAGCAGCAAACATGTACGGATGTATGCATGTACATAATGTATGACTGCAGCTACAACACATATGTAACGATCCGACCGATCGTTTTGAGATTTAGCGTTTCATTCTGTGGTTTGAGACTTTGAGTAGCTTCATAATATGTATTATGACTTGCGTGTATGATTGATTTCGATTTTCGAGCAGTTTGGAATTGATTTGGAATGCTGATTCTTGTTTCAGAAGCTTTAAGTTGGAAGAGTTGACCAAGGTTTGACTTTTGGGTAAACGAACTCAGAATATGGTTTTAATTATTCCAATAAGTTTTTATGATGATTTTGTACATGTACACAAAGTTTGGTTAAATTCTGATGAGTTTTGGATAAGTTTGGGTTGTATGGTAATTATTTTCGATTTTGACGTCGATTTGAGCATAAAGCTTACCATATTGAGCAAACGACCTTTGATTCAAACCATTATATCCGTATCATAATTTTGGAACCACAACAACTAAAATCATCATGTTTCGACATCGTATGAGGAATTTATGGTCATTTTACTAAGAATTGGGTTGCCAGATTTTTCAGTGTGAGCTTGTATTGGTTCAGGCTTCACTCGGGTAAGCTTGGATTCGGATTACAAGAGGGGCCCGATGTTGACTTTTATTGACTTTTTGGTTGACTTTAGGCTTTTGGTTAAAGATTCAACCTTTATCGATTGAGTTTGTTTCCTTTGGCATTACGTGACGTTCTTGAGTTGCTTTTGGTTAGGTTCGAGCCGTTCAGAGGTCGATACGTGCAGGATGGCATTTCCAGAGTATTGTTTGGCTTGCTCGTTATTGGATTCAACTTGTTCGAGGTAAGTAAATCCTCTAAACTTGGTGCTGAGGGTATGAATCCCTGAACATACGTGTTATGTGTTTGGTATTGAGTTGACGCACATGCTAGGTGACGGGCGTGTGGGCGTATACCGTGTGAATTATGACTTGGTTGATTTTGTGATACTGTGTAGTTACTTAATCTTGTTTCTATCCATGAAATTTCTATAAGTTAGATAAATTGAGCTGTGAAGCATGTTAGAAATCATGTTTAGGCTATATGCTTATTCTGTTGGGACCCACTGAAGTCATCTTTACTGTTGAGTTATTTGCTTAAATTGCAGTTACATACTCAGTCATATTCATTCATTGGCATATCACATCTCAGTCTTTGTTATCTTTTGTTGTCACATCATGTTATCATTGTTAGGGCTAATTGGCATAACATTTGTGAGCCCAAGAGGCTGGAGAGATTGATGACTGAGTTGGGGCCTAAGAGCCGTGTTGTCACGCCCCGACCTCGGGGAGCGCGACCGACACTCAACCGGGATACCTTAGCCGAGCAAGCCTACTAGATGCCTTCTACCCAACCTAGCGCATTAACAATATAAGAATCAATACAAGTGATAGACAAGAGAAAAGTCAAGTATTCCACATTCTTTTTTCATTAATCGAAGGATATTCATTTATGATTCCCAAAAATATTACAAGTTTATAGATATAATAAAAAATATATTTTCCAAATACCAGCATTTTTAGTTCAATTCCCAACATCAAATACTTCCCACAACCTGTCTACGGAGTCTCTAAGTACAACAGAAGTGAAGAATGGAAGTGCCAGCGATAAGGTCCCGGCTATACCTCAAAGTAAAAAATACAGCGTCAAATGATATAAAGCCCGGAACAAAGTAGGGCTCACAAAAAACCTATTGAATAGAGAGGGACTGCTAACGAGGACCAAAGCTGCCCGCTGATGAACCACCTGCATCCATTGAAGATGCAGCGCCCCCCGCAAAAGGGACATTAGTACATGTGAAATATTACTAGTATGTAAAGCTAAATGTCCTCTTTTGAAATAGAAAGCTAATAAAAGAAGGTGAAACACCATGAAGAAACAAGTAACAATCAATGATATCCAAATTCCAAGTTAAAACATAACAATTTTCAAAGTACGAAAAATATCTTATATTTTTGGTTGGGAGATTATTTTAGCACCGATATACCACTGTATTTTTAGCACGTAGTCTGATCAAGCCCGATCGGCTAGGCCATCTCCCCAAGAACAATGTGGTTTGACATGTGATGCGAAAAAAATATGTTACCAAGAGTAGTACCACCATGTGTGCAACATGGCGTCCGATCTCCACCCGATCGGCTTGGCCACCTTCCCACATATGCTGTGTGGGTTGACTTTTCAATTCACATCTAATATCAATCTCATCCCAATTAAGGGGAATAATCACAATCACATCAATATTTCAGTCTCATCCTAAATAAGGGGAATAATCTCAATCCGCTCCTACACCAGCACGTGTAGTTTCGGGTGTAGGCCTTATGGCCCACCCTTCCTCGATTTGCTAATGATACTCCCAAAAATATTTTTTTGGTTTGTACACAAGGGAAACAAAAGCACAAATCTATTTTATATCCACCTCATTACCTTTCACACTATATAGAGCCTCGTTTGTAACTTCAACCATTCACAACATCATTATTATTTCATTAGCTCTGTTGGCCATACTTATGATTCTTCATCCCAAGGCACGATGGTCGTATCTTATGTTCCACAGTTTCATTTCTTTACTTACAAGGATTATCATCACAAATATCAACAAATAGAATATTTTGAAAATCACAACTTTAGGTTCATTAATAATGACAACTATAAACACAATAGATTTCTTTCCAAGAAATGGAGTAGAATGGTTGAAAATGGAAGCACTAGTTAAAATCATAATCGAGTAACACATCATTTATTCTTGAAATACTTTTCCTCAAAAGGGAAATACACAATTTCAACTCATGAATATATAAGAGCTCAAGACATATTGGAAATACTTATAAAACATAGCATTAGTAAAAACAACCACATATGGGCATGACTTGAGTACATAAGCTTTTAGGAAAATCTATTTTTGAAGTCAATTTGGAACAATTGAACCAAGGCTCATTTCATAACCTTCCTCACATCACTTCATTTCCTTGGCACCATTGGCCACAAATATAATTTTCATCCTTGGTACGTTGACCACAAATTATACTCCCATCTCACTTCTTTCACTTTCAAGCATCTTATAGATTATCAACAATATGAACATTCGAAATCAAGGCCTCATATATATATATATATATATATATATATATATATATATATATATATATATGAGCAATAAGAGTTTTAGACGCATTGAGTATTCCTTCAAAGTTTGAGCATAATGGACTTTCATAAGAAACACGACTCAAGCCATACCATTTTAATACACATATCACTCTTGAACACATTCCCGAAGGATAACGTAATGTGATAGGAGCATTCAGAACACATTTTGTTTATTTTAATTCTCGACACTTTGCTTACTCGGACAATTGAATTTATTGGGAACAACTCGGAACATGGGAATAAGGAACTTAAGCAAACCATACTTGAAACTTACGGGAACAGACCGCAGAATTGCCTTCTTCCGCCAAAACGGTTCTGGTGTGGAAGTTGTTTATTTTTACATGCATGTACTATCAAGGGTTGGGGAAAGAATTTTGAGCTAAATTGGGTAGACTTTGGGTAGTGGGATGGAGGAATCCACCATAGGAGGACCTTGAAGTCAAAATACCCACCTAGTGTTTGTAAAATGCTCAAATGAGCTGGAACCATAAACTCTCTCCTAATTTGTGCTCAATTTTGCTATAATTCTAAATAGATCGAAGAAGCTAAGAATTCCGGAACATTGTAGTAATTTAAAAAGGCTCGAGGCAAGATATGTTGGCTAAACTCTTCTCATAGAATTGAACGCCGCAATATCCTTGTAAGTCTCGTGATTCCCCTTAATAAATTTAATTTTTGTCAATGAAGCCTTGTGTCGAAATAATCATGCGTTCAATATGTATTCCAAAGATTCTTGTTATGTTGAGTTAGTGTTTGAGAATGTGGTTTAAGTATGGGCTGCGTGTTACTATGTTATGATTTAAAAGCGTGAATTTTTATGAAAGCTATCATGTCAATTGTATAAGAAGTGAGAGAGAAAGAGGGAGAAAAGGAGAGAGAAGGTCTGGCGATAGGAGAGAGAAAGAGAGATCGAGCTTGAAGCTCATCGCTAATGGCGATGGCTACGCCGGCCGGCGATACACCGGCTGGCGACCCCTCGTCTTAGACTCCCCAACCCCTCTCAACAAAACCTAGCAACCCATACCCCCTAGATTACAACCACCTTCTCAAACCATCAACCCTAAATTTGAACACCACGAATCCTAAATCAACAACCACAATCGAACCAATACCCCTCGAAAAAGCTTCTTTTCTGCAAGGACAACCGTTCGTCAAGTTCACGGAAGCTGAGGTCGACAGAATGAACCAAATCGAAGGGCTCGAAGATGCAGTAATCGGCAAGTTCTCATACGGATGGCCAGATATTCAAGAACTCCGAAGAATCCCCGCGCAATGTGGAATTAAAGGCGATTGCAACATCGGACTTCTCAGGGAAAGACATGCACTCATTCGCCTGACACTTTGGCAAGATTTCATCAACTTTACCTCTAAAGCAGTCTACTATCTGAAAGAAAAAGACGGATTTGAGTACTAGATGAGGACTTTGATTTATGATGCTAAGTTCAAGAAAAAAGAAGAAACATCAAAAGCGATGGCTTGGATATCATTCCCAAACCTACTCCCCACATACTATGTCAAAGAGTGCCTGTTCTCTCTAGCCTCTGCTATTGGGAAACCTCGTCACTTAGACACTGCCACAATCAATAAGACCCGCCCAAGCTGTGCAAGGGTCAAGGTGCTCGTAGATTTACTAGCTGACTTGCCCAAAAAAGTTCGCATGGACATTGAAAATGAAGCAACAAGATCTGTCAAAACAGAATGGGTTAAAATTCAGTACAACTTTATTCCCAAGTACTGTAAGCAATGCAAACTACAAGGTCATGACATGTTGGAATGCTGGAAGCTGCATCCAAAATTGCTAACTTCACAATCAGCAGAGCAAAAAAGTGGTAAAACAAGCACAGTGGAACTCAATAAACAGCAGGGGAAGGAAAAGACTCCTCTGATGATACTGTCAAGTGGCAAGGTAGTGGGCAATGCAGGCCCTCAATGGAAGGAAGTCAAGGACAACCAGGCACATAAGTAAGCTAAGCTCAAAACAGGATAGGAAATGATAAAACCTCGACAAGGCTTCTCAACAGACACAAACATCCAACAAATTTAACATGCTAAACCTGGAGATAAGCAGTGACAACATAAACATCCAACAGCTAGAGATGAAGGAAGAAGCTGCCCAGAAGAACACTCACAACACAAGCCCAGCACCACACTTAGTAGAAGAGCCCTCATGCTCTGCAGCAGATACACACCACTTACTAGCAGTCACAGTTTTGAATAAAAAAGAAAATAAGCAAACAACTGCAGACAGCAAAAAAGAAGCAATAGCTGAAGGAATGCAACATCATACAGAAACAAGGACAGCAATCACAAAGGAATCCACTTCCCAGTGAGTACAGAAAAATTTCAATACCAGCAAGACCACCAGTATCATTCCTCAACAAGAGAACCTATCACAGGTCACTCTAGTTGAGAAATCAATAGCCAAAGCAAAAGCCAAGAAACCAGCAGAAGCAGAATCAAAAAAACAGCAAGAAAGTTCAAAAAGTAGTTTTGGGACACTATGGGCAGTTCAAATGGAAGAAGACTCAGAAGAAGGGGAAATACCAGCAGAAATGCAAAGTGAAGAAGAGGGAACAATGGGAGCAACTGAGGAGGATTTTCAAAGTGAAAAGAAGCTGACAACAATAATGCCACTTTGAGGAAAAACAACAACACACAAGAAAACCACCAAGGAAAGCTACTGACAAACATATGTCAAGGCCAAGCCAATTTTGAACCTCAACCAGAAGAAGACACAACACAAAAGGGCAACTAGGACCCTGGATCAGCATCAAAGAAAGGAGCAATAGTAACACAGCTACAAGCAATCCTTAGAACAAAAAACTCTAACATTGCAGCAGTAACAAGGAATGAGGAAAAGCACAAGGAGCATCATGGCAAAGACTTAGATGATGAAACCACTGTTCAGAACTTCATCACCATGGCCAAACAAGGAGACCTCTCACCAACTCAAATAGCCAAAGTAAAATCAGCAATCAAAGGTAAGAAGAAGCAAAGCAAAGACAATAACAACATCTCTGCAGCAGGGGTTCAAACAAGAAGAGCTTTAACACTCCACAACAATCAATGATGTATGCAATTATCTGGAACATTAGATCAGTCAACACAATGCAAGCTTTTGAAAGACTAATCACACTACATCGGAAACATCATTTTGAATTCATTGGCATCATGGAACCAATGCAACAAACAAGAAGATTGGAAAGGTACAGTAGGAGAATTGGCTTTACTCAAGCAGTGGCTAATGTCTCGAACAAAATCTGGGCTTTCATTGACAATATATATGAGATCACAATTCTATCTGATACAGTACAACAACTCATCTTGAAGCTTCTCCACACTGGAACACAGATAGAACTCATACTCACACTAGTCTATGCTAAGTGCAATGCAACAGAGAGGATAGAATTGTGGGATTCACTGTATGATCAGGCTCAAGGCATAACAACTCCATGGCTGGTAGGAGGAGATTTCAATGTGATTGTTGATCAAGAAGAAAAATTTGGAGGACTGCCAGTGCCATTCAATGAGGTAGATGACTTCAGACATTGCATCAACACCTGCAGCTTAACTGATTTGGGATTCAAAGCAGCATATACACATGGTGGAATGACAGAGCAGATGAAGACTGCAATTTTAAGAGATTAGACAGATGCTTAGCCAATGTAGAATTCTAGTAAACTTTCCCAAGGCTAGAGGTCACTCACCTACCTAAGATTTGCTCGGATCATAGCTCTCTTCTGTTAAAATGTGACATGGAAGCAAGGTCAATCAAGAAGCCTTTCAAGTTCCTCAATTTCTGGACCAAACATGATACATTCAAAACAATTGTAAGAGAGAACTGGCAAGCACAATTCACTGGGGACCCCTTCATCCTCTTCAACTACGAACTCAAAAAACTAAAAAAAGCACTGTCACTCTGGAGCAAAGCAACATATGGAGACATATTTCAAAACATAGCAAGCATGGAGGAAGTAGTCCTGGTACATGAAAAGCAATTTGAAGAGAGGCCAACTAAACAGAACAGAGAAAGACTGCAAAGAGTTCAAGCTCAGATGATCAGATACTTGTCAATAGAAGAGCAATTCTGGAGACAGAAATCAGGAATGGCATGGTTCAAATATGGAGACAGAAACACCAAATTTTTTCATGCTCAAGTGAATGGTAGAAGAAGAATACTTCAGTTAAGAAGGATTCAAAACAATGCTGGTACCTGGATTGAAGAAGAAGAACAGATAGCCGAAGAAGCCATCAACTTCTACAAAGATCAATTCTCAGAAAACACAATCCCATCAGATTTCAGAATCTTAGATCACATCCAGCCCCTCATAGATAGGGAACAAAACACAGAATTGATCAAGCCACCTACACTAGAAGAAGTCAAGCATGCTGTTCTCTATTTGAATGGAGATAGTGCAGGGGGACCAGATGGATTCACAGGCTCAATCTATCACACCTGCTGGGAAATCATTGGTGCAGACATCCACAACATGATCAAAGCTTTCTTTGCAGGCCGACAACTACCAAAATGTGTAACACATACAAATTTGGTATTACTTCCCAAAAAGAAAGAGGTGACAACATTTTCACATGAGGCCCATAAGCCTTAGTAACTTCATCAACAAAGTCTTCTTAAGAGTCATACACGAAAGAATGGTTGGAATACTGCCCTCTCTCATCTCTCAGGAACAAGCAGGATTCGTAAAGGGCAGAACAATAGTAGAAAATGTTCTACTAGCACAGGAAATCATCAAAGACATTAGCCTAAGAACAAGAGCAGGACCAAATATAGTCATTAAACTGGACATGACAAAGGCTTTTGATCGACTATCTTGGCTCTTTCTCACAAAAAATGCTAAGGAAAATGGGATTCTGTGAAGCTTTCATTTGTCTGATTTTTGACATCATTGGGAATAATTGGTACTCAGTCCTCATCAACGGACAATCACATGGTTTTTTTCAAATCAACTAGGGGAGTTAAATAAGGCGACCTACTATCACCTACTCTATTCATTCTGGCTGCTGAAGCTCTCTCAAGGGGATTAAATGCACTGCATTCAAACCTATACTTCTGCGGCTTTGGGCTACCAAATGGAGCCCAAAAATCAATCATCTATCATATGCAGATGACACAATCATTTTCTCCTCTTCTGATGTCACCTCCTTACGACTGATAATGGAAGTTCTACATGCATATGAAGCAGCATCTGGCCAGCTAGTCAACAAAAGCAAGTCAGCCATCTATATGCACCACTCTACCAGTACTGAGGTGATCACAAAAGTTGAAAGAGTCACTGGCATGGGAAGGCAGGAGTTCCCATTCACATATCTTGGCTGTCCTATTTTCTACTCCAGAAGAAGAATAATCTATTATCAAGACATAGTCACCAAGTACAAGATAGACTATAATCCTGGAAAGGCAAACTACTGTTAATTGGAGGCAGAGCAGTTTTGATCAAACATGTTCTCCAAAGCATGCCAGTACATCTACTATCAGTTGTAAATCCTCCAAAACCGGTAATAAACAATCTACACAAACTTTTTGCTCAATTCTTCTGGAGTAGCACTGTAGGAGGAAGCAGCAGACACTGGTCCTCATGGAACACTCTATGTAATCCCTGTGGGGGGGGGGGGGGGGAAGAGGCTTCAGATCACTACATGACATGTCCAAAGCTCTCTTTTGTAAGCTGTAGGGGAATTTCAGAACCAAGCCTAGCCTCTGGAGTGCCTACATGTGCCAAAAATACTGCAAAAAACCCAATGCAGTATTAGTCCCATGGAAAAGAGGATCATAAGCTTGGAAGAAGATGCTGGAATGTAGAGAGAGCATAGAACATCAAATCAACTGGCAGCTAAAAATGGGATCATCACTCTTTTGGTATGACAACTAGACAGGACCAGGAGCACTTTACTTCATAGTACCAGCAGACTTTCCAATTGACAACTCAATACACAATGTAAATGATGTACTGCAAGAGGGAAACTGGAATGTAGACAAATTCTCAGAAGCTTTGCCACAGGAATTTGCAACACACATAGTGGAATAAGGCTGTGGCCCATGGTGGGCCTGACCCGGGACCGGCCCAGGCTCGCGGTCCTGGTGGGCCTAACGGGCCTGTGGTCCGGTCCGTGCCGTGCTTGGGCCAAAAACGGGGGAAGGCCTATCGCGGGCCGGTTCAAAAAAAATGCCCGGCAGACTCGGGACCGCTAGGCCCGGGACCGGCAGGCAGGCCTGGTCCGGGCCCAACGGTAATAATTTAAATTTTTTTTTTGTAATAAAAATAGCCCAACGGTCAGATTTAAAATCTAGCCGTTGGAGCCTCAATTTGATCGTTTGGGGTTCAGAAAATAGCCATTTTGGCCCCCAAACTTTAATTTAACCCCAAACTTTTTATAAATATACTTTT
>MCJB01004758.1:64716-77305 GCA_002018475.1 Nicotiana obtusifolia
ATATATATACAAGACTAATATACTAGTGTTATATTTATATATGTCTAATTGCAATATATTATTATATGCATATATAGTTTACAATGGTTAATAGTTTATATATATATATATATATATATATATATATATATATATATAGTTTATATATATACATATACATATTATATATATACAATATATATAAAATATACATACAATATATACAAAATATATATACAATATATATATGTATATGTATACATTATATACAACACTTATATAAAGCAATATATATATATGTCTAATACATATATATATAGTTTATATGTATAATATATACAACATATATATACAAGACTAATATACTAGTGTTATATTTATATATGTCTAATTGCAATATATTATTATATGCATATATAGTTTACAAAAAAATTCCGTTGATTTAAAAAAAAAAAAATTCGGCCCATTAGGCCCGTTGGGCCCGGGACCGTGTGGGCTTAGGCCCGTAGCGGGCCGGTCCCCTAGCCCAGGACCGCCAGGCCCGTGCCCGCCAGGCCCATTAGGCCCAAGCCCGGGACGGGCCACAGCCTTATAGTGGAAGCAATAAAGCCTCCAAACAGGGGAGACACCATGGATATACCATACTGGATGCTACAAACACAAGGAAATTTCAGTGTTAAATCTGCCTGGGAATACCTCAGAAGAAGAGATGAACCCAAAAGAGCCTACAAGATGATCTGGGTTATAGGTCTCCCTTTTAAGATTGCCTTTTTCATGTGGAGAGTTTGGAAGGCTAAACTACCCCTAGATGACTTCTTGAAAAGACTTGGATATCAAATGCCATCCAAATGCTGGTGTTGCACACAACCAAAGGAGGAAACCTTGGTGCACCTCTTCTTTACATCCAGCACAGCAACTCAAGTATGGAAATACTTTCTACCAAGAGCAGGAATAGCTCTTGAAAGCCTATCTTTCCATCAAGCAATAACCAAATACTGGACAACACAAATAGTTGATAGACTCAAACCTGTACTGCAGGCAGTTCCATCTTGCATTTATGGGAGCTATGGAAAAGAAGGATCTGTTGCAAACATGGAGAAACCGTCACAGTTAGCAGGGTCATATATCACCACATCATTACAAGCACTAGTCCAAGCAAGAAAACCAGGACTCAATGTCCCACACAAATGGCAGGATCTCTTGCACATGCTGGAGAATTCCGCCCCAAGTTTAACTTTCAACAAAGTTATATGGGAATTTCCAAATGCAGGGTGGATCAAAGTCAACACTGATGGAGCATCAAAAGGGAACCCAGGAAAGAGCTTAATAGGATACTGCTTAAGAGATGAAACAGGGGAGATCATATATGCACTTGGCACAACAATCCCAGAAGGAACAAACACCATAGCAGAAGCAACAGCTATTGTGGAAGCACTAAGATACTGCAGATCACAAAGCTACTCGCACATATGATTGCAAACAGACTCACTGAGATAAATGGCAATGCCCATACTTAAGAGTGAAGGTAGCAAAATAGCAAGCAGAAAAAGGAAGCAGTGGTCTTACACCAAGCCACAGACACACTTACTCACTACTGTACAAATGATTAACATCAATAGCTCAAGAATTTACAACGCTGTACTAATACTCTCTCTAATTCTGCAGGCACACTATTTGATCACAGCAAAGCTTAAACTCTCCATAAAGCTCATAGAAGAACAGAGGAGGCTACAACATTGGTTCTACACTAACATGTTGCTATCTAATGCTAGATGCAATAACTGGTTTTTCACTGAATGCAGGAAAGAAGGCACTGTATCAACACAATCTCTGCAACAAAGCAGAAGCACAGCAGTAACAGCACTATCAAGACATATCAACTGGCTTCTTGTTGGCTGTATGAAGCAAAAACAGGGGACATGCCAATGCAGCACAACTACTGCAGCAAAACAAGAGCACAACAACAGCATGCTGCTATCTTGGCACAACAGCAGCACAACAACAACATGCACAACATTGGCCTTACACTAGCATACTGCTATCCATTGCTAGATACACTAACTATTTCTTGCTGATTGCAGGAAAGAAAACATACCAATTGACCTCTTGCTGGCTGCAAAGAAAAAACATGAATATACCAATGCAGCATAATCATTCAACAACAACATGTAGCACAATCACTCAACAACAACAACACAATCAAAATGCAACACAACAACAGCATGCTAACATCCTGGCACAACAACAACAAAACAACAACATACAAAACATTGCTTTCCACAACAACAGTAGAGAAAACTTTCACAAAGAAACTGCAATCAAAGAAGACTCACTACTCTTTACAGTCTCACAAGGAAACACAGGTTCACTGCTCTCTACAGAAAAGAATGACTGGAACACACTGGCACATCGGAAGAGAACACAACTACTCCCCACAGCACTCACCAACAGCACAAAGCAAATATCTGGTCTCAGCAGAAATCCAAAGAAAGCAATACTAAAATTAGTAAAGGAAATCATCACACAACAACAGCCTCAACAAGTAAACCAACCATCACACCGACAGCAGAATATAAACAACCAAGGCAACATTTATCACCATTCTCAGAACGATAGAAACAAGGTTATATCCAAATCCTGCAATGTCACAAGGATAGAAGCCATCTTGAGCTGGGCCAGGCTATTGCTGCACTTGCAAATGTGTGGTATTAGCACTCTTGATGCTCATTCTATTGCAAATACAACAATCACCATGGCCCAGTTTTGAGAACAACTACCAAGCATTACAGCCTTCAGCAACATCCACACCACTCAAAGGACATAACCCATATCAACAAAATCAACAATGCCAATACAATAACAACAACAATCCTCTCAATCCTCTCAAAACAGAACACACAACATTCACAGATGACCAACAACAGCAGCAATACCCAATCAATACATAGCAGCATAGAAGCAGCAGCCCACACAGACACAGGATAACACAACAGCAGCTCTTCATCACAGTAATGCAGCCAATACAGAATCAGTAGAAACACCATCCACACAGGAACAACAAAAGAAGTCAAGGACATCAGCAAGAAGACAGAGGTACCAGCAATCACAGGAGAACACACCAACACCACTCACCCTTATCAAATCCAAGCATCCTCCAAAGTACCAAACATCAACAGACTCACCAAAAGGCAACCTCAGAAGAAAGCACAACAACCAACAACTATAGCAGATCACATCAACCTCATACATCCTTCTCACACTTGATCATCTTCAGAAACAACAACTCCAGCACCCAGCAAAAGTCTCAACACTTAGCTCACAACAATCACAGCATCAACAACAACAGACTCGAAAGGGCACAGATAACAATACAACTATGCAACCACAAGATACACACTAATAGCCATCTTTAACTTGGCTTTACAGGTCAAAGCAAAATGGAAGATTGCGCGCGCTTTTTTGTCACTCTTTTGCTAAATCCTAACACCATAGTCACAGTAGAAACACATGTACTTTTTTGTATAGATGACCTAGGAAATATGCACATTGTTTTTGTACATATGACTGGCTACCACAAAATAGGCAGTCATCACATCACCATAGGTCTAACTTCCTTTTGCTACTCAGGTACTCTTAGTCAACACTTTAGGATGACTATAGGTACATGTATCTACTCTTGGGAGGTAAGGTTTATGTCCCTCTCCATCTTTGTATTTTATTTCTATTAATAAAAACTTATATTTAACCAAAAAAAAAATTGTATGAGAAGTCACATGTGCCTAAGACCTTAATTTTCTCAAGTATGTGTTTTAAGTCTGAATTTGAAAGGCCTTGTTGTTGATTATCCATGATAATGATTTAAAATGGAATAGTGAGCTTGAATTATGAAGTACGACCAATGTGCCAATAATGATATTGCATTATGGTCAATGGTATCAATAAAATGAATGACCTATAGAGGAATACGAATTGAGTGGTAAATACTTTTAATAACAAATTCTTTGGGAGTATCGGTTAGCCACCGAGGAAGGGTAGGTCGTAACAACCTAACCCTAAAACTACACGTGCTGGTGTAGGAGTGCTTAAGGGGTAAATCTCCGTATAATGTGATGAGATTGTTTCCCCTTATATGGGATGAGATTGGTGTGATGAGTTGTTTTCCCCTTAAATGGGATGAGGTTATTGCTAGCTAGATGTGATGTAATGTCGACCCACATGGAATTATGGTGAGACGGCTTAGCTGATCGAGCTGAGATCGGATACCATGCCGCGCACATAGTGGTATTGTGAGTGTACGTCTCGGGGTGAGACGGCTTAGCCAGTCGGGCTGAGATCGGACTCCATGCTAATACACGGTGGTGTATCGGTGCTAAAGATCTCCCAACTTAAATTACCGAAACGTACTTGAAATTTACGTTTCCCCTAATGTAACACTTTGATACCGTTTGAATCTCTTATCATGTTTTATTCACTGTTTACTGTTGCTCGTTCTATCGAGAGGGTGCTTAGTTTTACATACTAGTACTATTCCATATGTACTAATGCCCCTTTTGCCTGGGGCGCTACATCTTTAATGGATACAGGTGGTTCCATAGCAGGCGACATTGATTAGTGATAGCAGCACACCCTCTCCTCAGCTGATTTGGTGAGCCCCTTTTCATTTCGGGGTCCTGTATCTTCTATGCTTTGTACATAGCATTTTGAGGTACAACCGGGGCCTTGTTGCCAACACTGTCATAGCACTCTTTCGTTCCTGTTAGAGGCTCCGTAGACATATTGTGGATTATGTCTATTTTTGTGAAAGTAAAACTAAAAATATTATAATTATATCATCTGTCCCACTTTAACTATGATTGTACATGTACTGTTTTGAACATTTGTTAAAGACGTAACCCATGAAATAGAAATGTTGTTGTTCACATGACTTCTTACTCACTAATTAAGGAAATGCACTCTTCTCTTTACTTTTGGTGAGTTGCGCAGATAGCACTGTGCAGGCTTGCTCGACCGAGGTAACTTTGTTGAGTGGCGGTCGCGCTCCCCGAGATCGGGGCGTGAAACTTGATATCAGAGCCTAAGGTTTTAAAGTTCCTAGGATGTCTCGGAACCGTGTCTAGTAGAGTCCTTCTTATCGGTGTTTTGCGACCACATCTATAGTTAGGAGGCTATTTGGGCATTTAGGATAATACCCTTCTTTGATGATCTAGATCGTGCGATAAAGCTGATTGTAAGATTGTTCCTCCTTTAACTCGTGCAATGCTCTAATTTTCAGTATATGACGCCCAAGAAGAAAGAAAGAACTAGCCAAGGAGCCAATGCCACCCCATGAGTGGCAGTTGACCTTTTACTTGATGATGCGGGTGAACACCGGAGGGGTGAGAATATTCCCCTAACTACCACACTGCCTGATTCCACTACACCTGGTCAGACCGCACTAGTTCCTACACCTACTGAGGGCACAATGATCCCTCCAACTGATATTCTAGTTCCACCTCTAGCCTCAGCTTCCGGTCCCGGTGTATGTGATGGGGATCTTAGGGGAGCCATACAGATGTTGGCCCAAGTAATGGCTTCCCAGGCCCAGAGATCAGATACTGTACCCACTTCTTCTAGTCAACCAGGGGATTCTACTAGTTCTAGGGTGAACAGATTTCTCCAGTTGGACCCTCCAGTGTTCACAGGTACTGATCCTGAGGAGGACCCCCGGGATTTTATTGAGGAGATGCACAAGACCCTCCGAGTGATGCGTGCTACTGAGACAGAGGGAGCAGAGTTGGCCTCCTACCGCCTAAAATGGGTGGCCTATTCTTGTTTGAAATGAGGGAGGACTCCCGTGAGGAGGGAAGCCCTCCGGCGAGATGGAGTGAGTTTGCCGATGCTTTTATTCGTTATTTCTTGCCTGTTGAAACAAAGGCAGCCCATGCTGCCGAGTTTGAGAACCTGAAACAAGGTAGCATGAGTGTGTGGGAGTATCATATGAGATTCGCACGCCTGTCCAAATATGCCATCTACATATTGCCTACTATGGAGGCTAGAGTGCGCTGTTCGTGCAGGGCCTTAGCCCCTTACTTATTATTGAGGCCGCTACAGCTGCCTTGAATTTTGATATGAACTATGGTAAGATGGTGGCATTTTCTCAAGCCACAGAAAATCTGAAACAAGGTAGCATGAGTGTGTGGGAGTATCATATGAGATTCTCATGCCTATCTAAATAGGCCATCTACATGTTACCTACTATGGAGGCTAGAGTGCGCCGGTTTGTGCAAGGCCTTAGCCCCTTGGTTATTAATGAGGCCGCTATAACTTCCTTGAATTCTGATATGAACTATGGTAAGATGGTGGCATTTGCTCAAGCCACAGAGACCTGCAATCTGAAGAATACAATGGAGCGAGAGAGTACCAATAGGGCCTGGTTAGCGGGCAACCTCAGTGGTACTTCTGGTGGTGGTGATGGTAGATGTGGTGGTGGTAGGATAGATTTCAGGGGAGGGTCATCAGGCCCATCCTAGTCTTTTGCTCAGTCTTTAGTCAGTGCACCACTATCGGGGCCTAGTCAACAGTAGGGGAACCGTTTTCCGCGCAGCCAGGGCAGCAAGGGATCCAACAAGCAGGATTGGTCTAGTGGGAGATTTCAGTAGCAGCGGAGGCCCCCATGGCCTTGGTGCGGGAAGACGCACTTTAGAACCTGTTACATGGACCACCCATATGCTACGTGTGTTGTATGAGGGGTCACTGAGTGTGCTGAGTGATTGAACGTGATGAGTTAGAGTGCGAGATGGTGAGATTGTGTACTTTGAGAGTGTGAGTACATAAGTTTATCACTGTGATGCATTGCATTTGACATGCATACTTGACATACATGCATAGAGATGCATTTCCTTATGTTAATCGGTTTTGTGAAATTCACGATTTCACATGCACATTTACATGTTGGCATAGAGATTACTTTCCTCATGCTATCAGAGAATGAAATGTTTTATCTGTTGTTGAATGTTTTCAGGAAAAATCATAGTTTTCTGATATACTCTCATATTTTGGTGATTTCAGTGAAAGACTTGGGTTTTACTGTTGTACCTGAAAAGCATGTCTATTTTTTTCATAACTGTGAACGAGCTGAACATAATATCTTTTGAGTAATTACTTGTACTTCTTTCATTATAATGTTACGAGTTAGTTTTTGGCTATTGGTGTTGGACTCTGACTGTGTTTTTGAGCTCGTCACTGCTTTCAACTTAAGGTTAGGTATGTTACTTATTGAGTACATGGGTCGGTTGTACTTATACTACACTTCTGCACCTTGCGTGTAGATTTTGGAGCTGATGTTGCTGTGTATAATGGGAGCTGGCATTGAAGATGTACCTTCGTTCCGCTTATAGCTGCCTCTTGTTCTTGGTAGCTTTAGAATTATAAATCTGTTTACGTATATTCGAACAAATAATATATTTATTTCATACTAGCTTTGTAAAATTCTAAGTCTTAGAAGCTCATGATTTGTGCTACTAATCCTTGGGTTTGTTGTACAAAAGTTCAACTATTTCATTATTTATATTTCTCAGTAAATTTTATTTGGGTTGGATTATTGTTAATTGGCTTACCTAGCGGGATGAGTAAGGTGCCATCACGACTAGTTGGATTTTGGGTCGTGATAAGTTGGTATCAGAGCTCTAGGTTAATAGTTTTGACGAGTCATGAGTAAGTTTCTAGTAGAGTCTTGCGGATCGGTATGACGTCCATACCTATCTTCGAGAGGCTACAGGGCATTTAAGATAAACTCACCGTCTTTCTTTTCTTATCATGCAGTATTAATTAAGCTTGAAACGTATCTCTTTGAATTCCTACACTCGTATGTGCATGTGAGCGCTCGGTATTAGGTGTACATCGACGACTTGTGGATTCCCTGGATGAGGTGCGAGATGTGTTTTCTGTGTTTTGGTGATGGGCCAGTCTGGAGGACATGTTGTGTTGGTTTCGGCTGAGGCATACTTGTGGATCAGTCATGACTTGCTGAGGATGGTTTTGAGGATGACTTAAGCAAGGAAATTTCTGGATGCATGATGTATTACACTTTATAGGTATACGAGAATCATGGAATGATTGAATTGTTATTTGTGAAGGATGTAGTGCGCATGGAGTAGGAATTTGCTCAGTTGCATTAAGGCGGGGTTACTTCTTTGGTTGTTGTCGTGCTAATGGGGCACAGGTCGTTCGACCTGTTTGGGCGGTGCTATTGAGAATTGAGCAGAGTGGATGACTCTCGAGAAGGTTCTAATGGATTCAAAATTTATATGTAGCAATTGAGAATTTTTCGGATTTGTATATGGCTAGAAGCTGAGAGTTACATTGAATGGTGTCGAGACTCGCGATATTTCTATGCCATTATGGATTCTATATTTCAGTATCAAGGAGGTGAAGGAAATGACTTTAGATTCACAGAAGGTCTCTTCAGAGTGTGTGTCTCGATTGTGGTACTTAAGAGGGAATACAGCGGCTTATGAGCCTTTGGGCGGTGTGGTTTTATGCTAGGATATCTTGTGGTGAGCTTTGGGTAAGGATTTGTGGTGTTCTGGAAAAGGGAAGTGTCAACTTGAGGGTAATTCAGATGGAACTTAGAGAAATAGGACAACTTGGTAGTAGGTTGGATCAACACTATAATGGATGTGATTGGTTCATTGGGTACTTATGATGTGGTGAGTCTCTACAGGTGTTTTATGGCAATACTCTTGGCATTGTCCTTTTCTAATGACTTTGTTATATGCAAATGGCTTTCAAAGTTTTCTCGATGATTTCTGCCACAACTTGAGAAGGATATTATCTACAGATATGAGGGTATGTGACGTGTTATGATTTTCTCCTAGATGGGATCAAATGGAAGGTTTCTGACCGATCAGGTATGTATTCTGCTGGTGACTCAGAGTTGATTATGAGATTCTCGTGCTTTTCATATGATGGCATGATAGATGCAGTGTGCTGTGTGGGATTGAGATTTGCATGTGCAAGGTCACAGTTTAGTTTTGAAGGGAAGGTCATGAATTCTTAGACAACATAGACGGTTTCAGATGACTAGATAAATGCTATTGCTACTTGGTATTTCCTGAGAAGGGCGCACATTTTAGAAGGCGCACTGTGTTTTGACTTACGAATGCTTTATTGGTATTGCGGTACTCGTCTGGTTGATCGACTGCTGATGTTCCGATTTTGCTATGTGGCTTGGAAGAATTATAGAAGTATCTCTCGTGGGGGGATGATTATGTATAAGAGATGTGTTAGTCATTCGAGTGGTGGAATTGGGACGACTATGGTGATTCATGTGTTCTATGGATTTGGAGACCGGGAGTTCTCAGAAGCAGATTGTTCAGGGTTGCAGACTGTGAATATATGGCCAAAGTTAGCATGATGGTAGTACGTGCATGGTTAGGTCATTGTAGACTTTTGGAGGGCCATTTATCGATTCGGGGATGATCGGAGATGATTTGGGAGCCCATTGGTAGGCCCAATGAGGATGTGTATTCCACACCAGGTCAGATTTGTTGACTCAACATCATTATTCCTAAAAGGTGTGTCATTCGGTTAGAGTTGAGCTTGTTCGTATTCTGATATTTTCTATGTGTTACTCTTCTATGCTACGAGGGGTTGTGATTTGTTGGTTATATGCACACCCGATGCGCTTCTGTTTGGGCCTTGTAGTGGAATTCGAGCAAAATGGTTATTGGGGTGTTGAATGGTTGATTGTGCCTTAGTTATGGTCTTTTTGGGCTGTGGTATATCGTGTTATTCTCTTCTCCATGGTTATAGTCGTGCACTTCGTGTACTTGATGTCGAATTGTGTGTGGTTGTTGATTTTGAGCATTGTAGCTTGAGGTATTTCATATGGATCGGTGTTCGGATTGGCTCATGCATCGCAGCAACGTTATGCTAGGATGTGATCTTTTGTGTTTATTTCGTGTGTTATGTTTCCCCTTGTGTGGTGGATTGAGCATTGCGCTTCGTGGTGGTATCTATTGAGCTGGCGGGATAGTTTCTTCATTTTCATTCTCTTTCCATCATTGGGTATATTTGAGTTATTGTTCATTGGTGCATGAATTGCATGGTATGTGGCTCTAAGTAGGATTTGTGTGACAGTTCGGTCGAGTAGCTTGTACTGGATGAGGTGAGATTATTGCGCTTGAAATGAGTGCCATCGGATTTGATTAAGGTATGTTTGCAAGAGTTGTATCACTAGTCGGCTTAGATTTTGGCTATAGTTCTAATCGGGAGCTCCACGACTTGTTAATCTGATGGGTAGTTATGAGTTTCAGTACGTTTTTTTCATCATTGGCAGTGTATGAAGGTTTAGAACAAGATTTTAGTTGATATGGGGTTTGTTACCGGTGTCGGGTTGGTTATCGAGCAACTATAGCAGTCGGAAGTTATTGCTATTAGTATTTGAGTTATGTGGTATATCATGTGATTATGTCTTGAGATATGATTATGGATTGATACAGCTTGTTCAGAGTTATACAGTGCATAGATGCAAGAATCGGGTCATATAATGAGTTCCCGATGTTGGGGATTTGGGTTTTAAGGTTTATGGACTAAGGTTGAAGTAAGGATCCTCTGTTATGTGGTGCTATCGGGATTATAGGTATTGGGGTGACATGGGATCACCCATCGTTATGTGTATGGTGAGGGTATATGGCGATTTGATGGCTTTGAAATGACTCTTGGCACGTTCGAGGACGAACGTATGTTTAAGTGGGGGAGAATGTAACGACCCGACCGGTTGTTTTGAGCGTTAGTGTTCCATTCGGTGGTTTGAGACTTTGAGTAGCTTCATATTATGTATTATGACTTGTGTGTATGGTTGGTTTCGACTTTTGAGCGGTTCGGGATTGATTTGGAAGAATGATTCTCATTTTAGAAGCTATAAGTTGGAAGAGTTGACCAAGGTTTGACTTTTGGGTAAACGGATTCAGAATCAGGTTTTAATTATTCTAATAAGTTTTTATGATGATTTTGGACATGTCCACAAAGTTTGGTTAAATTCCAGTGAGTTTTGGATAAGTTTGGGTTGTATAGTGGTTGTTTTCGGTTTCGACGTCGATTTGATCATAAAAGTTACCATATTGAGCAAAAGGCCTTTAATTCTTGTTTCTACTAAGCCATTATATTCGTGTCGTATTTTTGGAACCGTAGCAACGGAAATCATCAAGTTTTGACATCGTATGGGGAATTTATGGTCATTTTACTAAGAATTGGGTTGCTAGATTTTTCATATTAATTAGGAAATTGCCACTGAATTCGTATGTTAAACCCTGTACTATTTTAAATTATTGAAATCAACATATCTCCTTCATTATAAGGTCAAATGGAGTGATTCAAAAGCCTAAGTTGACTGGAATTTCACGAGGAATCGATTGGAGGCATCAAAAGCAAATTTTGAAATAGCTTGGCACAAAAAATGAGGCAGAATATCTAGGCATTTTTGGCTATTAATGTTATTGGAATGTTTTTCATCTTGAAAGTTTGGGATTGGTTGAATTCAAGGATTAATCCATGATTTTCATTGAAAACCATTTAATTCTTTAAATCAATACCTAGGGTTATGTCCTAAATTTTAAAAATTTGAAAATAAGTTACAGGCGTTTATTTCTCGATTCATTTTGGGGTTTTGTTCTCCTATATTATGAGAACCACATACTCGAAGTTGGTGAGTTTTGGAGGAGTATTTCGGGAGTTATGAGGCTCAACTAGTGTGGGTTGGACTCTTGGGTTATGAACACCCAAGAGAAATATTTTAGTGAATTGGTTGAGCTATCGGAATCTCATTGAGTAAATTTTCGTTCGTGTGAGCTTGTATTGGTTCGGGCTTTACTCGGGTAAGCTTGGATTCAGAGTACAAGGCGGCCCGATGTGGCCGTTGTTGAATTTTTGGTTGACTTTGGGCTTTTGATTAAAGATTCGACCTTTATCGATTGAGTTTGTTTCATTTGGCATTACTTGACCTTCTTGAGTTTGCTTTTGGCTAGTTTCGAGCCGTTCAGAGGTCGGTACGCGGGGGATGGCTTCTCCAAAGTATTGTTTGGCTTGCTCGGTATTGGATTTAGTTTGTTCGAGATAAGTAAAACCTATAAAATTGGTGGTGAGGGTATGAATCCATGAACATACGTTTTATGTGTTTGGTGTTGAGTTGATGCACATGCTAGGTGATGGGTGTGTGGGCGTGCACCGTGTGAATTATGACTCGGTTGATTCTGTGATACTGTGTAGTTACCTAATCGTGTTTCTATTCCATGAAGTTTCTACGTGTTAGAGAAATTGAGTTGTGAAGCATGTTAGAAATCATGTTTAGGCTATATGCTTATTTTGTTGGGACCCACTGAGTTTATCTTTACTGTTGAGTTATTTGCTTAAATTGTTGTTACATACTCAGTAATATTCATTCATTCGCATATCATATCTCAGTCTTTGTTATCCTTTGTTGTCTCATCATGTTATCATTGTTTGGGCTGATTGGCCTGAAATATGTGAGCCCGAGAGGCTGGAGAGATTGATGATTGCGTTGGGGCCTAAGAGCCGTGTTGTGAGAGATATTGTGGATCGGGTTGCCCGACGCAGCATGCCATATATATAT